>CAUYRH010123125.1:0-20858 GCA_963574655.1 Perodicticus potto
GCGTTCGCCTCGCTCCCTGTCCGCCAGCTCCCTGGAGGTCACCCTGCGCCCCCCTCCCCCAGCCGCCCCCCCCACGCCCGGCGCCGCACCCACCCTCCCCTACCAGGCCCCCGCAGGGCCCTTCCCCTCCCCTGCCCCCGCGGGCCCCTTGCCCCCACCCCCACCCCCGTCCCCGCAGACCCCTTCCCCTCCCCTGTCCCCGCAGACCCCTTGCCCCCGAGCGCCTCTCGCACCTGCTAGGTGCTGGCTGGTCGCTTCTGTCTCACCTCACCAATGACTTCCAGGGCAGGTCCCTCGGGTCCCCCAAGTCTGCCACCAGGGAGCGTTCCCAGCGTGAATGAAGACTCTCCCAACCGCCAGGGAAGGAGAGGCGGGGAGCGCCTGGGGGTGCCGAGGAAGGTTCCCAGAAGGGGGGGGCCCACTTATTTTGAATTTCAGATAGACAGCAAATAAGTTTTTCAGTGTATGTCCCAAATGTTTTTCATTGTCTACCTGAAATTGGAATTTAACTGACAGTCTCTGTTTTTGTTTGCTGAATCTGCCCACCCCGGCTGGGGGCAGTAAAGACCATAAGGAGCCCACTGGCCAGGTGGGGAGCGGGACACGTGACAGGTCAGCATGGTGCCTGCGGCAAGGCAGAGGTAAGAGAACCTCATGTTTACCTGGAACTTCCACTTGCCTTGTCTAGGGGGGAGGAGATGAAAACGAGAGCATTACCTGACCTTCAAGGACCGGCACCAACTCCCCTTTCAGCTGGCCCTCTGTCCAGCAGCCTAGGACAGCAGAACAGTCTCCCTCCAAGCTGACCACCCAGCCCAGCCAAGAAGGGCAGAAGTTGGGTCTCCTTCCCCAAAACACACAGAAGGTATCAACAATTGGTGTGAAATTAGTGGATTTAAGGAGGAAAAACTGTAGCCCCATAATAGAACCTGCCTGTACCACTGCCTGCTGTGTAAATTTGGACAAACTCTACAAAGTCTCTGTGCCTCAGATTCCTCATCAGTAAAATGAAGTAATAACCAAGCCCGCCTTGTAGGTAGTGAACAGATGTGGGGTGCCGGTGAGAGCTCCGTAAACGCTAGCTCTGGCCTTCAGGATTCAACAGTGAGCTTCAGCGGTGCTCACTGTGACAGGTATCACCACTGGTTTTTCTCCTGACATAATATTGCATTCTAGTCCTTTCTCAGATTTAGCGGAAACTGTACCAACCATAAGACTTTTGGGGAAGATTTCTTTCACATCCTCAGCAAAGGTGCAGGCTGTAAAGGCCATGTGACATCATGTTCCCTCAGCAAAACGGTCTCTTGGGCACATTCCCCGTGACCACGGCTGTGCTTCTCTGTTCCTGGCAATATTAGAGCTCATTTATAATGATTTATGGTAATTATACCAGACAAGAGTGCGATGGCTATTAGGCCTCTTAATTTGACTGAAAAACATTTGAAGCATGAAGCCACGTGAGACAGTCAGCACCAGCACCCTTATGAAACATCCTTGTGTTTGGAACTGACTGGGAATGTCATTTTTGATATCATGGATTATCCATCTTCAGATTCCAAGTCCTTGGCGTGTGTGTTCTCCTGCTCCAGTCTCAGGAGGACAGCAGCAGGCCTGCCCCAGGTCTAGGAGCCAGGTAGCCACCAGCCCCCAGAGATTGAACTCCCAGGAGACGCTGGACACACGCTACACTCAGCCCTTTCACTAGCAAGACACTTGCACTCAAGAAACGCTATTTGAAAGTCTGGCCTCAGTGTCCCTTCTTCTCCCTTCTCCTGCACAGGGAACAAGACAGCTGGGGCTGCCATCCAGGCACACGCCAATGCCGTACACTGCTCCCCAGCACACGCCACTGCTGTGTACTGTGTTGGCTGATTTTGGCCGGTATGCATGCACGATATTCATGTTCAATATTGAATGTCACCCACGAGTAAACAACCATGAAATAATAATAAATAAGAATCTCTCCATCTGTGCCTTTGCCTTGCCAAAATGGCTGGATTAGAGAGTAATAAATAATTAACAAAATTTAAAATAAATAATTAACAAACCAGATGTTTGGTTTTCAACAATGACAAAAAGAACATATTTACCTGCATTTTCCACCTACATGTTTTCGAGTAACATAGATATGCATTCTGGCTCTTTTCCAAATTGCTCCAATTTGCCCACACCAAAACCAAGGAGAGAGTTTGATATATGTCTGTTCTTTACAAGCACGAGAAAGATTGGGTAGAAAGATTCTGCCCAATAAGACCTGAAATAAAACTGTGAAAGTGCAAGGCTAACCTGCAGCTGGAGCCTCTCCCAACCCCCGGAAGATTACTTCCTAAAATTGACTTGCCCTGGGATTCTTCGACCTTCATTTTAATGAGAAAGAACTATAAGAGCAATTACTGGACCAATGAGCCCTGGGCTGCCTGGGCCTGGCAGGTCTGATTCAATTTGTTTAGCCTCCTCTTTGGGAAATTTGGACTGACTTTAATGAAGGGAAATACAGTGGCTCCCAGGAGCATCTCTAGACATGAATGGAGCCTGGACACCCTTTCTTTAAATAGATACTGAAATATGCAAGGACATCCATGTCATCTAGCTGTTTGCTTCCTAAGTTTTGGCTACTTTAGCCATTCCTGGTAATTAGACTCTGCAAAACTCCAGCTATTTCACTTGTCTCTATTTTGGGGAAAAATTCATTGTTTTAATATCCACTGGTAAACTTCAAGTTTTATTTGCACAGAGAAAACCCATGTAACAGAAACCAGAGGTAAGAATGGAAAAACTATTCCAACATTTATACAGGTGATTCTTACAACCTCCCTCCCCTCTGCTTCTGCCTCCACCCTAGAGGGGGAGGTGGCAAATGTCAGCCTGACACTGATGGCTTTAGAACCTCTGCCCTCTCCTCTTACCAAGGCCAAGGCAAAAATGGGGACAGCACTGACCCAGAGGCCATTTATGAGAAGAGCCCAGGGAAGAGGATGACTCTAGCTTCCTGAGTGATGGGACAGGGGGACCTTAAGGGACAGGGTGTCCACCTGAGGATTCAGGTCTTTCTGCTTTGGTTAACTAAGTGCCCTCAGTGCTGGTCGGTGGCCTGACCCCAGCCTGAGGACCATGGATACCAGGCTCTGGGCTCCCTCCATGGGCACTTTCATGCACACCCATAGTAGACATTTCCTTTGAGCCTGAAACCCAAAGTTCCTTCTTTTTTTTTTTAGTTGTTTTTGGCCAGGGCTGGGTTTGAACCCAACACCTCCAGCAGGAGTAGGGCCAGTGCCCGACTCCTTTGAGCCACAGGAGCCACCCCCAAAGTTCCTTCTTAACATCTCCATGTGGATGAGTGGATGAGTCAAACCCAACACATTTATCCAAGCCCAGCTGTGTCCCCACCTGCCCCTGCTACTTCCCCTTCCAGTGCTCCATGTCTCAAGGAAGGATCCTCCCACGCAGAAACCAGGAACCTGGAAGTCGCCTTGTGACACTCTAAGACAATTCCCTGCCCTCAGCCGATGCTGCTGTTGTCCTGCCCGGGTCCACACAGGACTGACTACAGCTGTGGCACTGGGACACTTCCAATCACAGGATCTGCATGAGGAAGCCGGGAAAGCCATTTTCCCTAGGCAAGGTGAGTCGAAAGTACCAGGAAGTCAGAATCTGCAGGAGCAGCCCTCGACCAGCCGACGACCCCTGACCCTTTTCACCAAGTGTGCTTGCAGAACTCAGTTCTAGGTGCCCAAAGGCAGGAGCAGCTTCCCCAACATGTGACAGGGGACACCCCACAGAGCCTCCATGCCTGGAAGGGCTGCAGGCCAGGCTGGGCACTCTGCTGTTGTCATGATGGAAGTCTTAGTAATTATGGGCAGGGGGGCTCTGTTTTCACTGCGCCGGGCATGACTGCGGGGCTCATTAGGGGCTGGTTCTGTGCAAGCTGGTTTGAAGAGGTCCTGGCCGCCTTCCCTCCTTCCTTCCCTCTTTCTCCCCCACTTCCCTGTCAGCACTTCCTGATCCCCGATAAACTGCTTATTCTCATCCTTATCCCAGCATCTGTCTCTGGAGGAACCCCAAACCAGGACCCCCTCATGTCAGTTTCTCCTGAATCCACCGGGACTTCCTTGCATTTTCCTCCACAGCCACTTTGCTCCTCTGATCCCTCTTCCTCAGCAGCCAGATCATGAATTTGTCTTTTGGGGTGGGAGGGACACAGAATCTCACTTTGTCACCCTAACTAGAGTGCCCTGGCATCATCACAGCTCACAGCAACCTTGGACTCCTGAGCTCCAGAGATCCTCTTGCCTCAGCCTCCAGAATAGCTGGGACTACAGACGCCCGCCACAACACCCAGCTAATTTTTCTATTTTTAGTAGAGACGGGGTCTCACTCTTGCTCAGGCTAGTCTTGATCTCCTAAGCGCAAAGATTCTCTGGCCTTGGCCTCCCAGAGTGCTGGGATTACAGGCGAGCACACAGGGCCTTATTTGTCTTTTTAACATAAAGCTAATCAATATCTCTTTGCCCATGACATGGAAGATGGGTGATGGTACTTAGAGGCTTGTAATCCTCTTCTTTTTACTTTTGCATAAATTTTAAAATTTCCATAATAAAAATTAAATTTAAAACAGAATTTCAACTGCTTACCATTGCTCCTATCGTAACAGCCAACCTCACTGTGGCCAGTAAGACCCCACATGGCCTAGCAGCCCTTGTTTCTTTCTGTCCATAGGTAACCTACACTGGCCTTTGTTTTCCACAAGTTTGCTGTATTTCCTTCTGCCTCAGGGCCTTTGTACATGCTGTGCCCTCTGCTAGGAATACTCTTTCCTCATCTACTCCACTTCCTTCCAATACCTCTTTTTCTAGTTACTTAACTCTTGTTTCTTGGTTTTTCCTCATCTGTAAAACTAGGGTAATAACTGTACCTACTTCATAAAGTTTCTTCATAACACCAGCTATTATTAATATAAAAATCATCCTGTTCCCTCCAACAGTCAAGTAAAATTGTTGATCCAATTGTGTTTATCCCAGGGCTTCAAATGCCCCCAATTTTTCTCATTTTCTGCACTCTGGATATCTTGGGCCAGCCAGGCGGTCTGGCGGACAGGGCCTACAGGCCATCTCCTTATTTGGGTATGGTGAGAATTCAGGGATTCTTAAAGATATTGATGGCCCACAAGCACAGAGCATGACTATCACATGCTTGGAGAAGCCAGGGGATCCTCCTTGTCACATGCTAGGAGGAGCAGGGGATGTCCTTCAAGTGCATCAGAAGCCCTAAGGTCTACACCAGCCTGCTCAACCAGTTCCATCCACCTGCTGTTGACTTCCGACTGGGTGGTCACACAGTCAATCAGGTTCAACCAGAGGTTATCAGAAATACCGAGAATGTCAAACACTTCCTTCCACTGGCTGTGTGGCACTCTGATTATGGTATGACTGGAATCATCCTGTCCTCAGAAATCCCAAAGTGCAGTGGTTTCTGGGACATCATTTGCTGGAATTAGAAAGGTCAGGGCAGCCCAAAATTGCTGAATAGTGTCCAGCATCTGTGCCAACCTTGTGAGACTCCTGGCATTTGATATTTCATTGATTCACTCTACAGTAACTCTTCTTAGAGGTTCTGGAGCGCAGAAGAGTCAAGAAATGTGCTCAGAATCACACAAAGGAAGACTTAAAATCAGATCTGCCTCAACTTGCTCCAAGGTCCCTTCCAGTAGTTCCCAAATTCCTGGACTCTTGGACTTCATCCTCCCATCCCTAATTCAGTAAGTCTGGATATAGGATTGGAATTGTGTTTTATAGATTTCCTGGTCAACTCTGAAGATTGGTGAGGCTTGAGAACCATTTATAGGAAGCCACTCTGTTTCCCCATAATACCTAGTTTGATCCCTTGGCCCAGTTTAACCACAGGCATCAAACAATAGGCTCACCCTCCAGAGTTTAACCATGACTGATTTTATTTAAATCAAGCCTTCTAGCATCTCAATATATAAAGTCCTCTATTTGTTGACTAAATTTCTGCTCCAAGACTGCACCTTGCAGACCCCTCTGCCCCTGTGCTCTTCTCACACCTCAACCTTCTGGAGGAGGAGGTGAGCCAAATCATTTCACCCTGCACAGAAAAATATTTAATATGTTTTTTAGCCCAGTATACCTGGCATTTTCCTTGTCATCTTCCAATTTTTTTTTTTTTTTAAGACAGAGTCTTAAACTCTTGGGCTTGAGTGATCTTCTTGCTTCAGCCTCCCAAGTAACTGGGACTATAGGCACCTGCCACAATGCCTGGCTCGTTTTTCTCTTCTTAGTACAGATGGGGTCTCACTCTTGCTCAGGCTGGTCGGAACTCCTTAGCTCAAGCAATCCACCCGCCTCAGACTCCCGGAGTGCTGGGATCACAGGCATGAGTCCCCCTCACCCAGCCTCCCGGAGTGCTGGGATCATAGGTGTGAGCCATCTTCCAATTTTACAGCAACAATTGTGGCTTCTGGAGTTCCATAGTTTCCTTTCTGGCAGGAAGATTAGATCAAGAGCCGTACTAAAGATACACTTCAGTCCTCCAAGGTACTAATTGACTGGAATGTTGGAGCTTTCTAGAGGAGAACCATCTCTCGTCAGCTCAGCAAGTCTGAACCAATTCAGCAGAGAAGTTGCTGCTTATCAAAAGAAGATTGGTTGAGCTTATATGTAGCAAATGGGTTTTTTATGAACTTCTTGTCCTACTTCTGACTTTAGCACTGGAGCATACCAGATTATGCATCTAACAAATACCTTTCCCAATTCAAAAACTAAACTTTGATAAGAACCTCTTGTAATAAGGCAAGGAGTCTATCCAAATAGTAGCTTATTTCATACAGACTGACTCCTCTCTACAGCAGTGTGGTTCTGTTGTGTTCCCTCACCCTTCAGAGGAAGCCTAAGTTAGCTAAAATAGATGTTTAAATCCTCTGTAAATAATAATAATAATATGGCCATACTTAACCATTTGAAAAATAGATTGCCAGCTCTCCTGATCAAGTCTCTCTCCTTCAGAGTTGGCTGGAACAGATATAAAAAATGTCTCACGGAAATTTTTTTTAATCTTAGAAAAGGCAGATTAAAATAACAGCCTAAATGGTGCCAAGACGTTTGAATAAAGAGAACTTTCAGTCAATTAACTCTTGTCTATACTGTATCAAGAAACTTGTTTGATCTTTTCCTACCGAATTGTGGCTTTTCTTAATAAATTGATTTTATTTGCCCAATTGGCGTCAATGCTGTATGTATATCAACTTGGCTGGGCCAGGTGTCTCATGCCTATAATTTTAGCACTTTTGGGGCCCAAGGTGTGTGAATCAATTGAGCACAGAAGTCTGAGACCAGCCTGGACAACATGCAAGATCCCATCTCTAAAAAAAAAAATAATTATTATCCAGGCATGGTGATGTACACCTGTAGTCCTAGCTTCTCAGGAGACTGAGGCACAAGGATCGCTTGAGCCCAGGAGTTCTAGGCTGTAGTGAGCTATGATCGCACCACCACACAGCCTGGGCAGCAGAGTGAGACCCGGTCTCAGAAAACAAAAACCTTCCCTTAGTGAGACTGACTTAATCTTTGCACACATGGCGGCACTGGCTGAATAAGGAGCGGGCTGTGCTTGGCTTGCTCATCCCTACACCTCATTCTTGAGCTACCCTCTGCCAGGCCCAGGGGCTAAAGACATACTGGTCACTGTGTGCGATTTAGTCACTGTGGCCTTTTTATCCACAGAGATCCTACACAGAGATGCATCAAATTCCCCCTGAGGAAGGGGCACACCTGAGTCTGGGGTGGGAGAGCCAGAGAGGTTTCACAAGAGCAGACTTGGCAGTTACATCCTGAAGGATGAATAAGACAAGTGGCAGGTCAATATTGTCTCCAGGGACTGGATCAGCCAGCCAGGTGCCACACAGCATTTCCCTGGGTGCTGCCTAGCCGGCATGGGGTCCGGTCCCCTCACCTTGCACCTGCCATCTCCTCTTGAGGAAAGTGTTTCTGGCAGGAGATGTCCCCTGGCACACATCTGCAGCTTTCCATTTCCCAGTCTCAGCGATCACCTTGGCTACCTGGCAGACGGGTTCATGCAGCCTGTTGGTAGCTGTGGTGACAGGGAGCCCTCTCCTCCATCGTCCTCAGGCTGATCCATCCACTGTCAGCCGCAGGACCCTGTGGGAAGCTGTCTTATGTCACTCAGCTCCTTTAATCTTTCCGCCTGTGTCAGCCACCAAACCTGCAATCCAGCATCCTGCACAGACCAGGAGAGAAGATGCTTGATGACTCACCAAGCCATGTGGACAACTATTTTTGGTAAAGGCATTTCAGGGATCCAAGTCCTTGTCCACACGATTGGAAGGTGGTGCCCTCTTCTGTCAAGGCTGCCCAAAGCCTTCCAAATAGCACCTTTTTTTAAAGATGCAAGGTCTCTCTCTTGCACCCAGACTAGAGTGCAATGTAACTCAAGGGATCCCACTGCCTCCACCTCCCAAATAGTTGAGATTTCAGGCGTGAGCCACCATGCCTGGCTGTTTTTTTCTACTTTTTGTGGAGACAGGTCTTACTATGTTGCCCAGGCTGTTCTTGAACTCCAGGACTCAAGTGATCCTCCCACCTCAACCTCCCAAAGTGTTAGGATGACAGGTGTAAGCCAACATGCCTGTCCCCAAACAGCACTCTCTGTGTATGGTGGGCCCCAGTTGAGGAACACTCAGTTTCTGAAAATCTGATCTGATGAAGCAAATACTTCAAGGGGCATCAAGTTTTATTCCTGCTCAGTATTGAGGGTGAGTGCCGGAGATTCCTGCATCTCATTAAATCTGACTATTCTTCCTCTGTGGAGTCCTTATTCATAGTGTTCAATTATCTCAAATTCTTGGGGTGCTCACTCTTGGATGCAGTGTCTGCTAATATCCTCCAACATTGTGTCTCACTGAGTTCACCTTTCTCAGGCATGTGATGCGTGCCAGTGTGTGTGCACATGTGTACCCAGGGCATGTGGCAAGAGCCCCACAGAACAGCTCTGAGTTTGCCTCTGCTGAGGACACCAATATTTGACTACAGTTAGTTCTTTTTTTTTTTTTTTTTTGAGCCTCAAGCTGTCATCCTGGATAGAGTGCTGTGGCATCACAGCTCACAGCAACCTCCAATTCCTGGGCTCAAGCGAGTCTCCTACCTCCGCCTCCCAACTAGCTGGGACTACAGGCCCCCGCCACAACGCCCGGCCATTTTTTGGTTGCAGCCGTCATTGTTGTTTGGTGGGCCCAGGCTGGATTTGAACCCGCTCAGGTGTATGTGGCTGGTGCCTTAGCAGCTTGAGCCACAGACGCTAAGCCTACAGTTAGTTCTTGTGTTAAGTTAATAGCTCTGCATTGCCACAACAAGCAGGAAGAGTAAATTTAGATGCCATGTCCTTCTGTGGTATAGGTTTGGAGTTTGGATTCTCAAGGAAGCCTTCCAACGCCGCCCCCATGCTTGGACAGAAGGGCAATGTTTTCAGCTCCCTGGACATAGTGGTGACTCTAGACCCCAGGTCTACGCAGGAGTTGGTTCTGGCTCCCTCCACTTGCAGGTAGAGGCCATGTCTCTTACCCCACCATGGCTGATAAATTATTTGGATTGATATCTAAGGCCACTATCTCCCAGCATGAGTATCATACTAGTGTGACTGCCTTTCATGGTTGGCACCTGGGAAATTTTCTTTCTTTATGGCTTGGCCATGGATTTAAACTTTAAAAAAAAAAAAATTAATCTACAGTTTACAGCAAAGGGGCGAGGGGGGGAGCACTAGTTCACTGTATCATATTCTGAAACCCAAACTAGAGTTAATAACTTTTTTAAGTATAATAAATTAAGACCAAAAATAAAATAAAATAGGCTATAAAAACATGTGCAATTAATTGTCATATGCAACTTTCTGACAGCCAAGGAGCTGGGAGATATGCAAATTTCTTTTTCTCAAAAAAATAGAAAATATTGTTAGGTATGAGAAAAATTTAATTTTTTAAACCGTGATCTTCCAATATAAGAAATGGAGGGAGGATCTCTAGATGAGGAGAAATACCCAACACCTGTTACTCTAAACATGCGTATAATCTTTATGGTTTTTTCTTAATATAAAATTAATAGATATTCGTTGTAGAAAATAGAAAATATGGCAACTTGACGTAATCAAAAAGAAAGTAAAATCTTGGTTACTAGAAGTCTAATGAATCATAACCGTGGCTAGTGATATACCACACATCTGCAGAATAATCAGAATGCACAGATTCCTGGCTCTGAAGTGTCACGTGGAACCAAAGACGAAAGCTTGCTCAGGAAGTTGAGTGACGTGGACTCGAGTCAGGCTGCCCTGCCACTCACTGGATAACACGAGGCAGCCTCTCTGCTCCTCAGCTCCCTCATACTGGGTTAATTAATAATAGTAATCTGAAGGGCTATGATGTTTAAGTGAGTTAATAAACGTAGAGTTCTAAGCATATACTGTCCATTATATGAAGATTTGCCATTATTCATAGAGATCATTGTAATGTTATAGTTTAATTCTTGGCAGATTGATCATACACAAAAGTCATATCTGGTAACTCACTTATCTGGGAGAGTTGATTAAGCAGGACACGGCCTCCCTTGACCATGTCAGAGAAATAGCAGGAAGTGGGTTATGCTTGCCGCAGAGGCACACATTAGAAAGGACAGCTAACGTCAGCCGGAACTCATGTTCAGCTCAGTGGCCACACAGACACAGATGCAGGAACAGACTCAGACTTGTGCGCGCACATTGGCTGGTGAGTGCACAGAGTTCTCCCAGCTCTGCCCACTGAGCAGGCTTCAGTCACGATGAGGACGTGCAACATCCAGGCCTTGTTTTCTGAACACCATTCTCAGTGAGAAGAACCAGGTCTCCTTGGAGACAAGCCTGACTCTAGGGCTACATCAGGGAAAATAAAATATAAGGCTGGAAGCTTGCGTAATGCTAGAAAGTAAGGAAGAGTTCAAAGGACGAGGAAAGTATCAAAGGCCAAGGGCACAGGGGCCGGCCTGAAGGAGCTCCAGCAGCCAAGGCTAGGACACTCTGAACAAGAAAGAACACACTGATAGTGCCTGGTTATACCCTAAAATATAAAATAAATACACTTGCGTGTATTGTATGCTGATGTCAATAAATGACTGAAAATACACAACTAGACAGAAGAGACGAGTCTTCCTTTTGGAAGGACTTCTGTCGATACTCCACTGGGAGGGGCGCTCGACGGAGGTGCAACACAAACACCCTGCAAGCACCACCTGCTCCAGGTGACCAAGGTGAACACCAGCAGTGATAAGTAAGGGGACAGCAGGCACCCTGACAGGATGTGATGGAAAGGATGCTTCACCTGCACAACAGTCTTCCTGGAAACCCGTAACTCCATAGCTGAAGACAGCATCAGATGAACCCAATTGAACATCAGAATACAAAACACATCACCCATGTCAGCATCAGGGAAACACGGAGAGGCTGAGAAACTGTCACAGACCAGAGGAGAGGAAGGAGGCGTGACAACGGAATGTCATAGTTGGCACTCTGATGTTACGGGAACAGAAAAAGGACATTTGAAGAAAAACAGTGAAGTCAGAATGAAGTCTGGAGGGGCAGGCGCGGTGGCTCATGCCTGTAATCCCAGCACTTGGGAGGCCAAGGCAGGTGGATCGCCTGCACTCACAGGTTCCAGACCAGCCTGAGCAACAGTGAGACCCCATCTCTAAATAGCTGGGTGTTGTAGTGGCCACCTGTGTTCCCAGCTACTTGGGAGGCTGAGGCAAGAGCATTGCTTGAGCCCAAGAGTCTGAGGTTAATGTGAGCTGTGACGCCACAGCCCTCTACCCAGGGTGACAAAGTGAGACTCTGTCTCAAAAAAAAAAAAGAATGAAGTCTGGAGTTCAGTAAGTAGTGAGCCCCCAGGTTGGTCTCTTGACTGTAAAATCAGGGGAGACTGGGTGAGGGCTGTACGGCAACTCTGTGACGTCTTTGTAACATCTCCCCAAGGATAAAACAAAGTTTGTTAACCCAATCCTCCTCCCCCAAAAGGACAGCCAGATATGTGTTTCCTTCTGGGTCTCAGTTCAATTAAAGATCCAAAATAGCCTGCTCCTTATTTGACTGTTGGGTCTCCAACAAAGACCACAGCAGGATCTCGTAAGACCCATTAGATCTAGAAGGGTCCAGTCTGATGGATCAGTCCTGAGACTGGTTTCTCGCCATTTATCACTGTTCTTCTATTTATACCCTTTCAGCCACTTCTCAATTCCTCTAAGCATTTTTATCTGTGTTATATTAAAATAATTTTTAAATAATTTTTGAGGTATCTGTCAAGTGTTTCAGTACAGTAAACTATTTTATCTTCCTCACAAATTAATTTTGTAATTTTAATGAGAATAACTTTACTATTATTCTCAACTGATTAAAGGCCATATCATACCAATGTTTGTTACTTACAATCCCATTGTCTTGTAGCCTTTGGCACTTGATTTATTATTTTATTTTAAGAAAACAAAAAGGAGAATCCAGAGTCCCTTATTTATCAATTCTTAGAGAATAATAGAAATGATTGTGAAGCAACTGCAAGTTTAAATTATGATAGAAAGACTAATAATAAATCAATATGACATTGGCTAATTTGCCACGATTTGGACTGAATTTTTTTAATTAAATGGAAATTATAAAGAAAATAATTTTAAAAACCCATTTACACTCTTAGCGGGATTCACTCAGTGGCTGGAGTGCTTTTACCAGCTTTTGTCATACCCTTTTCTAAAAGGCATTTTCTCCACGTGCAAATTCTTTTAGCATAAATTTTTGCTTTATCCTTATTTGCTGAAGAACGGTGTCAATAGTGCCACCATTTGGAAGGCATGTTAATTTCTCCCTTTCTTTCCTAGATTAAAAATTAAAAATAATTATTTTTAACCTAGGAAAAACTTATCTATTTGATATAAGATGCCAAAATTTGCCTTACAGTTTCATTTTTATAAGAAAAGAAATATAAACCAGAAAGTCTAGAATAAAAGTTACAACCTGGCAACCCATTGGCCAAATCCGGTACACAAATTTATTTTGATAGGCCCCATATAATTCTTTTTGAGACAGAGTCTCACAATGTCGCCCTAGATAGAGTGCCGTGGTGTCACAGCTCACAGCAACCACAAACTCTTGGGCTTAAGCAATTCTCTTGCCTCAGCCTCCCAAGTAGCTGGGACTACAGGTGCCTGCCACAATGCCCAGCTGTGTTTTTGTTGTAGTTGTCACTGTTATTTAGCACGCCCAGGTCAGGTTCCAACCCACCTGCCTTGGTGTATGTGGCCAATGCCCTAACCACTAAGCTATGGGTGGTGAGCCCCCATATAATTTTTTTAAAAACTTAAACAGCGGGCAGCACCTGTGGCTCACAGGACTAAGGCGCTGGCCCCATATGCCAGAGGTGGTGGGTTCAAACCCAGCCCTGGCCAAAAACCGCAACAAAAAACAAACAAACAAAAAAACTTAAACAGTGTTGTATGGGGCAGTATAGGTGGCTCACACCTGTAATCCTAGCACTCTGGGAGACCAGGCAGGTGGATTGCCTGAGCTCAGGAGATCAAGACTAGCTTGAGAAAGAGTGAGACTCTGTCTTTACCAAAAATAAGAAAACTCGCTGGGTGTTCTGGAGGGGTGTGCCTGTGGTCCCAGCTACGAGGGAGGCTGAAGTAAGAGGATTGCCAGGAGTTTAATGTTGCTGTGAGCTAGGCTGACACCACAGCACTCTAGCTTGGACAACCAAGTGAGACTCTGTCTCAAAAAAAATTTTTTTATATGAAAACCTGAATTGCTGCATTCTCTTAAAACAGCATTCTGGGCTTGGCGCCTGTGGCTCAATGGGCTAAGGCGCCAGCCACGTACACCTGATCTGGCGGGTTCGAATCCAGCCTGGGCCCGCCAAACAATGACGGCTGCAACCAAAAAAAGGCCGGGCGTTGTGGCAGGCGCCTGTGGTCCCAGCTACTTGGGAGGTGGAGGCAGGAAACTCGCTTGAGCCCAGGAATTGGAGGTTGCTGTGAGCTGCGATGCCACAGCACTCTATCCAGGGTGACAGCTTGAGGCTCTGCCTCAAAACAAACAAACAAACAAACAAACAGCATTCTGGCCAGTGAGGGCTCACATTTTTATATGCCCACAATTAGCTGGATCTAAAAAGGGGCTTCCTCACTGAGTTGACACCTGGGTCCTCTTCACTCCAAACTGTATGACACCCAGATTGTTCCTTTCATACCTCTCTGCAGCACACTGAATTTCCAAGTCCTGACCTAGAATATCAAATACCTTCTTGGTCTAAATGATTTTCTTTAAAGAATCATAAAGAGAAAGAGAAAAAAATCATACAGAGATGAAGCAAAATGAACCTTGCACAAACCTCATATAAAACCATCTCAAAGCCATGACTTTACACATTTTGAGAATAAAGTAATAAATTAACTTTGTTATAAGTGTACTTCTTTTGGATCAATACATTCAAAGCTGCCAGCCTCAATTTGAGGTTCTACTACTCATAGCAAGAAACAAGGTCACTTTCCAGAGTACTCACCCGCCCACTTGCTGGGCAGTCCGTGTCGTCCCAAGGACTTTAAATACCATGCTGAGTATTTTTCTAAACAGGAAGCGAAATGGTGACTAGAAAGCACAAGTCCTTAGACAGTGAAGCCTGAGCAGTGGTGTTCAGAGAGGGAGACAGCTGAGTGCCCGCTGCTCCCTCACCACAGTGACAGCATAACGAGGTGTGACACTCAGCAGAGCGAGGTGCGCTTGGCTGAATTCCTGTCACCGACAGCCCAGAGCGCCTATGGCCGGCCACGCCCCTGACTACTCAGACTATGCCGGATGTTGGTGTTTACTGTCAATGTGCCATGAACCAAATTGAACAGATTTTCACTTGTTTCCTAAAAGCTTAATCTGTAGTCATACTAAATAGCAAAAAAGAACCTGATTGATGTTGTCAGCCTAATAGACTGAATACCTTGCTTTTTCTGCTTTATTTTAATAAAATTCATTTTGTCTCATGTATTTCTAAATTATCTGCCACATCTTAGAGCCCTAAATCAAGAGCCACACACAGGGCTTAGACTCACGATCTTTTGTATCCATCTGTCTAAAGTCAGCAGGAGTTGGTAGGGATATATCTAGAAAGCGGGGTCGAAGACAGGAAGCCACAAAGCCAGCTGTCCGGAGGACCAGTGTGAGCTGGGGAGACACAGGCAGCACATCCCCTGCTCCCAACCTTAATCTATTTCATCTTTGATCCCAGAGACCTGATCCAGGCCACTGTCCAGACCTGGAGACGCAGCGTCCCATCCGGCCGTCAGAGCTGTTCTCCTTTGGGCATCTCTCCTCAGAAGCAGACAAAAAACAGAATCTCTTGCCCTCAGCTCAGGGTTCCCAAATATCCTGTCCCCTCACCCTGTGAAGTGGAATAGAAACAAGATCAAACTTTAGTAATAGAGCCCTCAGGAAAAATAAACGCAGACCAGGTAGAATATTCCTACTGGATTTTTCTTTGCATATTGTAGAGGAAAGGGCTGATTTGCTGGAGCCAGATAGGGCCAGAGACAGCTAGAAAGGAGGACCAGGCAGGTAGTTCCTAGAACAGAAAGTTAAAAGAAATGCCAAGATAATGATGACACCATAGAATAGTGTCCCACTTGGCCCTTCACTGTCCCCTGCCTCCAGTTGTCCCAGACTCAACCAAAAGGTGCCTTGATTGAGGGCTGGCAGACTAGATGTGGGGAAAAATGGGAGGGGGAAGGAAAATGGTGAATGTGGATAAAGAAAGCCAGTGCCATCTGTGGTGTGGAAAGGAGGCTTGCTAAAATTAAGGGTCTGAGAGTATAGCAGGCTGCGTCCTACTGTGCAGGAAAGCTGCAAAGCCCCAGAGAAGAAATGATCAGATGGGAGTCAGACCCACGTGACCACAGAGAGAGAGGGCTACTTCCCAAGCCTGAGGGGCCATGAGAGCAGCAGCAGGCTGGCCTGGCCCCATTCTTGATGGTGTGGGCAGATCACCGGACCGGCCAGGCAGAGATGAGAAGGGACACAGCACAGACGACAAACCCCAACATACTGGCGTCACAGAAGGCCCCTGGAGCTCTACAAAACCTCAGGAAAGAATGAACTCAACGCTTCCACAGCCTCCAGTGAGGTCGTAGGCAGAAGCTGAGCTACAGAACAATAGGAAATGTTGTACTTCCCAGCCAGGCATGGAGGCTCAGCCTGCAGTTCCAGCTACTCCAGAAGCTGAGGAGGAAAATCACTTGAAGCCAGGAGTTTGAGACAAGCCTGGGCCATATACAAGACCCTGTCTCTCTCTCTCCTTTCTCACAGCAACCTCGGCTCCTGAGTAACAAGAACTACAGGTGCCCACCATCGCATCCAGCCCATTCTTCTATTTTTAGCAGAGACGGGGTCTCTCTCTTCCTCAGGTTGGTCACGCGATCCACCTTCCTCAGCCTCCCAGAGGGCTGGGATTACGGGTGTGAGCCACCTCGCCTGGTCAGAAATGTTCTATTTCTTGCATCTCTCAGTTGTACGCCCAATACAAAATGTAAATTCATCTGGCTTTGACCAAGAACAAGCAGCACTGAATCTTAAGTCATAAACCATTCCCTGCACACACACCAGCGTCGGTCAGTGTGTGAGAAATCAATTGTGTATAGTGCAGGACTACTTCACTGGGAATGAAATGTTTTTCTTTTTCTTTTTTATATTATCTAAATGTAAAACCCTTTAATATGTCACCCAAGGGATCATCTGATTTAGAAAACTACAGAATGAATAAGACTACAGAAATAGTAGAAACTGTTTTACGTAATTTTTTCTAACATATAACTCTGCCAAAGAAGGTAAATTAATAAACCAGTCTGTTTCTGTATATAATTTTTATTAAAATTTAGTGAAAACGGAAAGCTGTACCTTATTTCTGTAAAATGTGAGGATACATATGCTCATGCTCATCTATACATAGAAAATATCTGAGCTGATTATTATTATTAACAGATCATTAACAGAAATTGTTTCCCAGTGAAGGGAACTGAGTATCTGGAGTGGGAAAGAAAGAATTCTCCACTTATGTATGTATTGCTTTAATTTTAAAACAACACCAGCAATTAGCCAAAGCAAAAAACCAAAGCCTGGGCCAAGCATGGAGGCTCACACCTGAATTTCCAGCACTCAGGGAGGCCGAGTGAGCTCAGGAGTTCAAGATAAGCCTGAGCAAGAGTGAGATAGAAAAGTTAGCTGGCTGTGGTGGTGGGTGCCTATAGTCCCACCTACTCAGGAGTTTGAAGCAGGAGGATTGCTCAAGCTCAGGAGTTTGAGGTTGCTGTGAATTAGGCTAAAGCCATGGCACTCTACTCAGGACAACAAAGCAAGACTCTATCTCAGGAAAAAAAAAAAAAACAACTAAAGCCATTTCTAAGCCAAAGCTGTCAGAGTATATAGAGGAAGCAAATGAGCAAAAAGAACAGGCCAGGGTGCGGCATACAGCACCCACCATCCTGGGGATAGGTTCCTGGTGGTGTACCTTAGTCTGTTGATGTGTCTGCAATGGACTCCCATAAGCTGGGTGGCTTATAAGCAACCCAAATTTCATTTCTCACAGTTCTGGAGGCTGGAAGTCCAAGATCAAGATGCCAGCAGATTCAGTGTCTGGTGAGGGCTTGTTTCTGGTTCATAGATTGCACCTTCTTGCTGTGTCTTCAAATGGGGGAAAGGGTAAATGAGCTCTGCTGGGCCTGTTTTATTATTTATTCATTTATTTATTTAATTATGAGCTGGAGTCTCACTCTGTGCCAGCTGGAGCACACTGGAGCAATCATAGACTGCAGTCTCAAATTCTGTGCTCCAGTGGTCCTCTCACCTCAGCTTCTCACAGGGCTGGGATTACAGGTGTGAGCCACCATGCCTGACCAAAAGATTTTTTTTTTTAAGAAGAAGGATATATTTATACAGAAAATTGGGGGTGTATGTATCTTATTTCCAGGGCAGCAACAGTGGGTGGATTGTCTGCATCTCACTTTTTCCTTTTCTAGTTACTCTTCTCCCTCTTTGAGGTTCCAGTTGTCATTGCGGTGTTTCACTGGAGTCTCTCACACTATTTTATATCTACTCTAATTCGCATTGCTTCCACGGTTCCTCAGAGTTGTTACATGTCATTCTACTATTTTTATGCTTCTTCAAACCTTTAAATCTTTGAGGAAGTAATAACAACTCAGAATATATAACTTATATAACTTTTACAAGTGCTTTTGTAAACTTTTTAAATGATAATCAACACTTGTAAGCATCAGAAATTGTTCCAAGGGAAGTGCCAGCACCTGTTTACCCTGAGTGATAGGATCTGCCTTCCTTCCACTCTCAGGGGTGGGGGAGCCAGCCGTGGAGAGGTCAGGTAATGGCTAACAAACTGTGCTGGGCTGGGAACTCAGGCAGCTGAGCCCAGAACCCCTCACCACTCTTGTCTGCTGCTTCTGCATTGCCATGATTCTGTTTCTCTATATAGCATGAAGAGTTTCACAAATATAATTCAATTTCATAAATCTCGAATCAGTTGGCTTTGACTTCATCAAAAGAAAAGTTATCTGGCTCAGTGCCTGTGGCTCAAGTGGCTAAGGAGCCAGCCATATACACCTGAGTTGGCAGGTTTGAATCCAGCCCGGCCCACCAACAACAATGACGGCTGCAACAAAAAAATAGCCGGGCATTGTGGGGGCACCTGTAGTCCCAGCTACTTGGGAGGCAGAGGCAGGAGAATCACTGAGCCCAGGAGTAGGAGATTGCTGTGAGCTGTAATGCCACGGCACTCTACCCAGGGCAACAGCTTGAGGCTCTGTCTCAAAAAAAAAAAAAAAAGAAAAGAAAAGAAAAGTTATCTTAGGCAGTTCTGATCTAAGCAGGTGAGCCCTTAAAAGGATTAGATCTTTCTAAAGTCAGAGGTTTAGTGTAAGGGGAGAGCCACACTGCAAGTACCACCGGTGACCTCTAGGGGCAGCAAGTGGTCCTAAATCAACAGCTAGCAAGATGTTGGGGACCTCAGTCCAAGAGTTTGCGAGGATATGAGTTCTGCCAACAATCAGAGGGAACTTGGAATGACTGTCCCAATTCAAGCCTCCAGATGAAAGCGGCTGGCTGAGACCTGGATTTCCTCCTTCTTTTTTTAGAGATGGAGTCTTGCTTTGGCTCCCAGGCTGTGTAGTGTACACCACAGCAGACAGCAGCCTCCAACTTCTGGGCTTAACTGATCCTCTCACCTCAGCCTCCCAAGTGCTAGGATTACAATGCCAGGCTGATTTCAGTTTCCTGAGATCCTGAGCAGAAAACCTAGCCACGCTGCACTCAAAATTCTGACTTCTAGAATAAACCACTACAACTGTGGTATGTAGCAATAGAAAATGAACACATATGTTAACTTCACAAAAAAGTTGATGTGTAGAAATTTTAGGTTTAAATTTTTAAAGATTAATTATTTTGTATTTATTTGTTGGTTTTTCGGTTTTTTTGTTTGTTTGTTTTTGTTTTTGTTTTTTTGAGACAGTCTCACTTTGTTCTTCCCGGTAGAGTGCTATGGTATCACAGTTCACAGCAACCTCAAACTCTTGGGCTGAAGTGATTCTCTTGCCTCAGCCTCCCTAGTAGCTGGGACTATAGGCACCTGCTAACATGCCTGGGTAGGTTTTCTATTTTTAGTAGAGATGGGGTCTCACTCTTGCACAGGCTGATCTCAAACTCCTGAGCTCAGGTGATCTATCTTCCTCAGTCTCACAACGTGCTGGAATTATAGGTGTGAGCCACCATGCCAGCCTGTTTGTTTATTTTTTTTGAGACAGAGTCTCACTCTTGTCACCCTGGGTAGAGTGCTGTGGCATCATAGCTCACAGCAAGCTCTAACTCTTGGGCTCAAATAAGCCTCTTGCCTCAGCCTCTGTGGTAGCTGGGTTTACAGGTGCCTCTTACCACTCCTAGCTAGTTTTTCTATTTTTAGTAAAGACTAAAAGTAGGGTCTCACTCTTGCTCAGGCTGGTCTCGAACTCCTGAGCTCAGGTGATCCACCCATCTTGGCCACCCAGAGAGCTAGATGTACAGTCTAATTTTTTTTTATTTTAAATGAAGGACACTTTTGGAAATGCATATGCTTGAACAGAAAATCCCTAGGGGATGGGCATAGAAAGCTGAATGTCTTAGAGGGCAGGAACAACTGGAAAGTGGAGGAAGCAGGAAAGACAAAGAGGTAGCACACAGGGGTGGACATTCGGAGTTCCTACTTGAAGTGCCAACAGTTATAAAATAACAGGGGTGGTTTTGTGAACTCACTGGTGCTTGAAATTATCCTGGTGGGCCTGATCTATTCAGGTGAGCCATTGAAAAGTACTAGACAGGCCCAGCTGAACTTAAGGAAATCCACACACATCTGTTTGATAATACTTGTCATTGACTTTAATTTCAGGGTTAGGCACCCCTTGTAAGTCTAGAAAATCCTATTGAATTCACTGCCTCTGCACACAACTTGGTTTTTCTCTGCACCTGTTATAACTGGGTGACTTAGAAACCTGTCCCTGGCCCCTCCCTGCCTTTATTCCTTCCTCTGTATTTATCCATTAGCCACACAGTAGATGCTTATCAAATAACTATAAGGAACTGGAATTAAATCAGAAACTTTTAAGGAAAACTCCTTTGTGGAAAGCATTGCTAAATGATGACTTATCACTTCAAAGTCTGCAGAGTTATCTCCAAATTAAAACTTAGACCACAGCAGACAAAAAGCAAAACTCAAGTCTTGACAGTTTCTCTAGTTTGGCCAATCA
>CAUYRH010123126.1:0-71427 GCA_963574655.1 Perodicticus potto
CCATTTATTTGGTGGTTGGTTTTTGATTTTATGCCAAAGCACAATTACCAGGTGTAAAGGTTTATGCTTTTTAAAAAAAAAAAAAAAAAAAAAAAAAAAAGAAAAGAAAGAAATTAGAGACAGTCTTTTAAGTATGTACCAAAAAAGGAATGCATTTATACTATGGAATTTTAAGCTATTATTTTAAAGATTGCTCCATTATGTGCTAACATGAAAGAATTTCTAAGGCAGAAAGTTGCATTGAAAAATGTGTAAAGTGGGTCGGCGCCTGTGGCTCAACGGGCTAAGGCGCCAGCCTTGTACACCTGAGCTGGCGGGTTCAAATCCATCCCGGCCCGCCAAACGACGATGGCTGCAACCAAAAAATGGCTGGACATTGTGGCGGGCACCTGTAGTCCCAGCTACTTGGGAAGCGGAGGCAAGAGACTCACTTGAGCCCAGGAATTGGAGGTTGCTGTGAGCTGTGACGCTACAGCACTCTATCCAGGGTGACAGCTTGAGGCTCTGTCTCAAAAAAAAAAGAAAAATGTGTAAAGTATAATAATAATTGATAAAATGTGGTGTCATGTTTATAAAGAAAATATATACACATTTGTTTTTTGTCCATAGAAAAAGGCTATAAGGCCTATCAAGAATAGTTACCTAAGAGTGTGGAAATATGTCAGAGAGGAAACTTTATCTCTGTATTATTTGGATTTTCTAAGAATTGTGCCCTATTTTGCAATGAAAAAATATAAATTATTTTTGGTATAGTGTTCCTTCGTGGTTTATTTTTTCTAGGTATACATTTATTTATTTTTATCTATAAAAGCTACAATTTTGTATCCTACACTTTTCACTGAATGGGAGAATTTATTCAAAGCAATATTTAAGACTAGAAACAGAAGTCAGACTTAATCAAGGTCTACTGGAGATTTTATCTTGACATAATTTCAGATCTGCCTGAAAAATTCTTTGTCACAATTACAAAGAAATTCATATACTTATTCCTCAAATTTTTTCCATATTTGCATTATTTTGATCTTCTTTCTCTCTCCTCTTCTATCTATATTTTGCTTGAGCTTACAAGTTGGAGGCCAGCCTGAGCAAAAGCAAGACCCTCGTCTCTACTAAAAATAGAAGAACCGAGGCAAGAGGATATCTTGAGCCCAAGAGTCTGAGGTTGCTGTGAGCTATAATGCCATGACACTCCACCCAGTGCAACAGCTTGAACTCAAAATAAATAGATAAATAAAAATAAAAAAAGAAGAAAACAGATATGAAGATTATCCACAATAATCTGAAGAGTTTATTAATTTTTTTTATTTCCCCCCTTTTATATATTCATATCTGCATTAGGCTAGATTTTCTTTATATATGTCAAAACAACATATTGCAATAGAATAGGAAAAAGCCCAAATGTCAGTTAAATTGGGTAAGTAAATCGAGGTACAACAATGCAGTGGAATGTTAGTTGAAAAAGAATAGGAAGAATTGTTTTTATATGGCAAATCATGGAACAATCATCTGGGTTAAAAAGGAAAATAGCACTTTTTGTGTGAAGGAGAGGAACTAAGATTATATAGTTGTATTTGTTGTGATGAAGGAGCTCTGGAAGGAAAAATACCTGCAAGAAATTAATACTTTATTCCAGGAAGCAGGCAGGGTATGTATACACTGGGTAGATGACAGGGCATGATGAGACTTTTTACTGTATACCTTTTTAATGTTTGATATTTGACATGTGAATGCACTATCTGTTCAATTTAGTTTTTAAAATGACTTTCCGTATTTGATACAGCACACATGTATGCACAAATATACTTTGTAGTTCTAAAGGAATGGCCTATAGCTTGATGTTTCTTAACTCAGTACGTAAAGCCCTTTGTCTGTCTGTATTTCATCCTACTTTGCCACCTCCAGCTTCGTACTTTGCATTCTAGTGACATTGATTTCCGCGTAGTTCTTCTCCACACATGGCACAATTTTATATTTGTGTGTGTTTTACCTGTATCTTCTTCAGATTCATCTGTCAGGAATGAGTTTGTGTCATCTTCTCTGTGTGGCTGTCCGGAAGCTCAGCAAGGCTGCATTAGGTGATACTCTCATAACACTCCATGTCCTTGTCTGTTACGCTTTGTAATGATTACCTTCTTTATAGTACCTAGACATAGACAGGCAAAGAATTGCTTTAATGTATTTTCTTTGTTATCTTTGCCTGTAGGGTAGGTACTATTCCTCTAATAGTTTATAGTCTTAAGACAGACACACGGGAATGTAATAACCTAACGTAGAGTGTAACACGTGAATAATAGGCACTATACTTTCAAAGAAAGTCTTTAAGAGTCCTGAAGGTGGGCCCTAAGTCAGATGGAAACATTTAATGAGGAGCAGCAGTAACCTGGGACACCTGCAGTATAAAGAATTCGTGAGTTAAGGTGAGTTGTAGAGAAAAAGAAAATCAGGTGCCGATTGTCAGAGGTCTAACATAGTCTAAGGAATTTAATTTTACCATGTAGGCAGAGTAGGACTATTGAATGTTTTTGGATAAGGACTCAATAGGATCAGATCTGTGCTTCAAGGTGATTACCTTTATGCTTTGTGTAGGGTCCTTTGAAAAAGAGGATGAGAGACAGGCCCCTGTTAATATAAACCACAGTTTTGAATATGAGATCAAAAAAGAAACAGCCACATTTTTAAACTCGTACTTTTTTCATACAGTTCTCCCTTCAACCTAGAATTACCTCATAACGGTGAGATTCTATTCATCTTTGAAGAGACAGCATCTAAGGGATTAGTAATCCCTGATAAATTTCTTCCAAATGTAATTAACTATACCCTGTTCTGACTGCAGTACATTTATTTCTTTTATAACAAAAAATTTTCTCATACTTTACCTGTCTTACAATGGTCGTCTCAATCACCCCCTCACAATTTTTTCCCCTGGAATCCCTGTTTTAATTTATTTGAACCACTCAGTATAACACTTAGCACATTGTGTTATTTTTCGGTGGTTTTTCTATTTATTTCAATAGACTTTTCTTGGGTGCAATACCTCAAGGAGGTTCTTCGGTTGTTTATGTGTTGCCCATGCTGTATGATTAGGTATATGAAATCCTTAAGGGCACCTTATTTTTATTTCTTGTACTTCACACAGTTGGTGATACATTAGGCACTCAGTCACATAAGAGACTTCAGTGGAACAGTATTGGTTAAATCTGGGTTGAATCTTGGCTCTTCCACTGTTTCTTAGATCCACTGCAGAGAAGTTATTTAGCCTATTTAAGCTATAGTTTCCTCATTGGTAAAATGGGGAAATAATCGTACCTGTCCGTGGTAGTCTACCATAACAGAATTTCACAGGCCAGGTGGTTTGAGCCGCAGATGTTGTTTTCTCACAGTTCTGGAGTCTGGATGTTAAGATGAAGGTCCCACATGGTCTTCTGGCCTAACATGGTGGAGAGAGAGGCACGAGCCCTCTGGGCCTCCTCTTAAATGGCACTAGGCCCTTCATGAGGTGAGGATCCCACTCTAATGGCTTCATCTAATCCTAATTTCTTCTCAAAGGCCTCATCTCCAAATGTCAACACACTAGGGGTCAGGCTTCAACAAATGAATTTTTTGGGTGTGTGTGTGTGTAAACATTTAGTCCACAGTCCTATCTCGTATTGCAGTCATGAGAATTATTAAATTATTTATATAATAAATATTATTAAAATATTAATAATTTAAATAATTTATGGCCCGTGTTCAGTGCTGTGTTTCTAACACAAAACAGTGTTCTATTCACTTAACCTGTTGGCTTCCTTGTTATTTTGTCTTGGAGTAAATTTTGCATGTGGGATAGAGAGGAAAATTAGAATTGATTTAGTAATTTTGTTCATTGATGGGAAGAATATGTGATAACATTAATGAAGAAGAGAAATGTAGGAAAAGAGCAGATTTACTCAGGCTTGCTGTGGAGAGCTGCTTTGTTCGTGGTATCAGTAGAGAAGAAGGTGGATGCGGCATCAATTCTCAGGATGGAGCCTGACTCTGCCAAGAGTAGATGAAAAGAGGCACTTTCATGTTCTTTATATATGGCTTTTAAAATGTACTTTTTAATTTGTTTTCATTCAGATTTTTATTTTCTTTGATTTCATTGATAGGTTGGGTTTTTCTGTGAGCCGAGGAAAGGAGAAGTATTCTTTAGATCTTTACCTGTAAATAGTAATAGATTTATCATGCTAGATTTTGCAAAGTTCTGTTTCACGTATTTTGGATCTTAAATATATTTTGATATTTTAAAACTAGAGTATAAACTATTCTTACTTTCTGGCCTTTGTATTTAGATTTTCTTTTCTCTAAGTTAATGAATCCAGATCTGATTTTTTTAATTCCCCCGTCTGGAACTATTAACAATCCTTCTTTCATTTTTGGCAATAAATATCTCCACCTTTAGTTTATCCCACAGGTGGAAAGGAAGCACAGGATTCGTAAGACGTGGGTGGGTGAGTCACTGAGAATTTGGGTTAGAACTTGTGAGAAAAAAGTGACTGTAGTTGCTCCTTAAAATAGCAATAAAATGTACAATACAAGTTTGGATATATACATATAAAGACAATATGATGGCTTTGTGTTTTCTCTTTATGTACATTTTATTGATAATTTATGTGGCGTAGCTGTCGTGCCATCTGTCCTAGGATTTTATCAAAATCCACACAGTGACTCGGCGTGGAGTTAACAGTTCAGGGAAACAGAGAGCAAATAGTATATCCCAAGTAGATCTTTCTTGGGTGAGAGTGTCTAAGAGACATCATTAAATTGTGGTTTGGGGCCTTTCTTTCTTGTTTTAATAACGAAATTTTAAACTCAGTAATAAATAACCATTTTAATTGTGATCTACAGGCATCCATGCTTCTAGAACCACAGAAATCAAACTTGAGAGAAAGGAAGTACAAACAATTATAGAAAGACAGTCTCTAGTTGATATGAACATAAAATAATCTCAAGTGACAACCATTTTTATTCTTTAGAAAAATGATCTGTGCCTAATATCAACTTTATTGTAATACTCATTATATAAACTCAAAGCAGTGATTTTATACAACAGAAGTAGTTGCAGCAGTGGTATAAACAGAGGAAAAAAGATAGTAAATCATAGTCATGAAAGGAATGGAGCCTGAAAATGTGGAAAAGTTTGTGGTGGCTATTTATGGCAGGTGTTTATATTCCACAGAATAAATAAACTTAAATTGATATACTCATTTGCTAATGAATTTGTGGATTTTCTGTGCACTTATCTGTTAAATGAGACTAATCATAAGTAATAATACGAAGTGGGAGGAGTTTGTCTCTAGGACCCTCCTGTGGCCTTTTTCCCTTCTCACCTACGAGTCTCTGTTTTTTCACTGTTAAGAGATCTCTAGTACCTTTTGGCTTTGGTGGTGCGTTATCTGTATGTCTCTATTCACTTATTTTACAAAGCAGGACTGGGGAAGAGCATGAAAATCTTGGCCACAAGCAATCCTCCTGCCTCTCAAGAGTGTTGGGATTACAGGTGTGAGCCTTGATAAATTATCTTTAAAAGATAGACTTACTAATGTATTGGTGGATTATTTTACATTTAATTGGGAATTCTGAAAATTAAAACAGGATTTCCTCATGGTAAAATTTAAGATATTGACATCTGTTGGGAGAGGTATTTTCAGAGAATTTTTTTGAGTCTGCCCCTTAAATCACAACCTGTTGCAGGTAGGAAGGGAGTGAGCATTGTTACAGAAGTGGTAGATGCCAGTGTCTGGTTATCTGTGGTAGCGTTTTATCTCCACCATAGCATTTGATTCTTAGAGTGAGCTTGTGAGAGTGACTATTGTTGGTTACATTTTGTAAGTGATGAACTAAAAGGCAGAGAGAGATAAAGTGATCTTCCTAAAGAGATCACAGTGGAGACGTCTTCAAGTCAGGAGGTTCAGACCCCCAGGGCCTTTGCCTTTTTCACTAAGTATTTCATAGTCATTTTATTCTTTAGTTTTACTCATACTTGGTGAACATGAATGTATCTTCACTTACCCTCAAGAGTTTCTCTACATGTCTCTGTGGTTCCTTTGTGAATTACTACATTAGATCATGCTGCTTGTTGATTAGTCTTACTTGAACCTTTTCTTATATTTTTAGCTAGGAGAAACATGCTTTTTAGCAGAGATGACTGAAAACTACAATATTCAGTTCTTAAATATATTGGGTTAGTTTCTTGTGTGTGTGTTTTTTTTTGAAGAGATTAGCTAAGTCTGAAGTTTGTGTTTAAGAGTAAGAGAGTATTGGTGAGTTATGTGTGAACTATAATGTTTGAGAATTATCACAGCAAGAATTAACAAATTTCTTGTTATTGACACTTTTGAACAGATGTATTCAGTATTACAAACAGTTTGAAAATACTCATTCAGCTAAGACATATAAAGAGCTTACCACATGCCAGGGTTTTGTTAGATTCTGCTCTGAATACAACACTGAAAACACATGGTCTCTGCCCTCAATGAGACAATAGTCTAGCAGGGAGACAAATGAGGTAACTATCAGAATATACTATACTAATTGTAGTTCGTGGAGGTGTGTAGAAGGAAGAGCAAGGGTGCTAGGAAAGGAATAAGTTAACTGTGTTTGGAGAACTTAGGGAAAGTCAGAGGAGAGGTTGTAGTTTAAACTGAAACTTAGATGTTTTCTTGACTACAAGGAAATTCGTGGTCTGCTTTTATATATTGCATGCACAGCCCTTGCCCATGCAGCATTTCCTCCACACATGCACATAAATGCAGTTATTAAGCTTGAACATCGAACCTCGTTCCTCTTCTCTGAAATTTACAATTAATCCTGTATGTTCTCCCCATTTCCCATCCTTTCCCTAGTAAATCATTCAGGAGGCCTCTCTTATAGCCCCTCATTTGTTTCCCTTTGTTTTTCTGCTTGCCAGTTACAAAGTTTCTCTGGTTTGTGGAAGCAGGCAGACTGTTTCTGCATTCTTTGAAACCCTTACTAGTGAGGGGAGGATCACTGTTGTGGTGGGAGATTTGGAAGAGAGCAGGGTGCTGTATCTAGGTGCCTGGTTGGGTTATCATTCTTACTGTCACAAAAGTGGTCGTCTTTCATTTAGAATAATCTGAAAGCTGAAAGTGTGACTAGCTATGTCCTGAGCTCAAAATGAAGTTAAGAAACAGTTTTCTGGAGAGAAATATTATATTCTGTGGTATATTATCTTCTGGCCTGTTTGGTTGTAAAGCTTTTTGGAGAGTTATGAAGGATTCCTCTACGGTTACGTTTTCACGTACATGCCTAGCTCTGTTTTCTCATATCCATGCAGGTTCTCACAGACAGGCACATTGGCAGATGTTAGAGCAGTTAGTGTTACTTGAAAAGCAAGCAGCATGGTATTGTGGCAAGAGCCCACACTGGAATTAGGAGATGTGAATTCTGGTCCTACCTCAGCTTATAGTTAGTTTGTTCTCTCTTTGAGCTAGTCAAGTAACCTCGGTTAGGCCTCAGTTTTTCTGATTATTAAATAATGAGGTAGAATAATGCTCCCTAAAGTATTTCTCAAAAATTCTATCTTTTAACTTTGGACAGAGTTGGCTATTCAATGAACAAATCTTTATCACGTGCTTCCCACGTTTCGGGCCCCTTGCTAGGTACAGTTGAAAAGAGACTTAGACGGCCAGTGGCTCATGTCTGTAATCCTAGCGCTTTGGGAGGCTGAGATGGCAGAATCACCTGAGGCCAGGAGTTTGAGACCAGCCTGGACAACATGGAAAGACCCTGTCTCTGTAAAAAAAAAAGATAAAATTAGCTGAGCAGGGTGGTGAGCACCTATATAGTCTTAGGTACTCAGGAAACCGAGGTGCGGGGATCACTTGAGTTTAGGAGTTTGGAGGTTATAATGAACTGTGATCACACCATTGCAGTCCAACCTGGATAGTAAAGGAACAGAAAATGATGGAATATAGAATTAGGAGTCTAGAAATAAAACCATACATGTGTGAATTACTCATTTTTGACAAGGGTGGCAAAGCCATTCAATGGAAAGAATAGTCTTTTCAGTGAGGATACAACAACTGGATTTTCACATGCAAAAAAGGATTCGGATCCTTGTTTCATATTATATATAAAAATTAATGCAAAGTATACCAAATACCTAAATATGAGATATAAAACTATAAAATTTGGGAGAAAACATAGGATAAAACTTTGTGACTTTCAATTAGATAATGGTTTATTAAATAGACACCAAACGCACAGGTAATCAATGAAAAATAAAGTGTACTTTATCAGATTTTAAAACTTTTGTGTCAAAGAAAACGATCAAGAAAGTGAAAAGAATACCCACAGAATGGGAGAAAAATATTTGCAAATCATGTCTCTGGTAAGGCTCTAGTATCCAGAATATATTGAGAATTCTTATAACTCAACAATGAAAAGACAGCTAGATTACCCAGTTTAAAAATGGGCAGAAGGGCGGTGCCTGTGGCTCAGCGAGTAGGGCGCTGGCCCCATATACCGGTGGCGGGTTCAAACCCGGCCTCGGCCAAACTGCAAAACAGAAAAATAGCTGGGCGTTGTGGTGGGCGCCTGTAGTCCCAGCTGCTAGGGAGGCTGAGGCAGGAGAATCACTTGAGGGAGGTTGCTGTGAGCTGTGTGACTCCACGGCACTGTACCGAGGGCGATAAAGTAAGACTCTGCCCCTACAAAAAGTGGGCAGAAGATCTTGAACAGTCATTTCTCCAAAGAAGACACCCAAATAGCTAGTAACACATGAAAAGATGTTTACCATCATTAGCCATCAGAGAAATGCAAATGAAAATCATGTGAGATATTAGTTCATACCCACTAGAACGGCTATAATCAAAAGATAATAAAAAGTTCAAGTTAGGATACAGAGAAATTACAACCCTCATGTACTGCTAGTGGGGTTGAAGATACAGAGACATTGGGATCTTCATGTACTGCTAGTTCAATGGTGTTGCTGCTTTAGAAAACAGCTTGACAGTTCCTCTAAAACTTAAACATGGAGTTAGATGACTTATTACACACCTAGGTATACATGCCAGAGAATCAAATCTTACCTTTATACAAAACTTGAATGTGAATGTTCATCATAACATTCTTCATGATAGCCTCTCAGAAATCAAATGTCCAATACAGTGTTGAGTGGACAAGAAAATTATGGCATATTCATAAAATGGAGGACTATTTTGCTAGAAAAGGAACGAAATACAGACACATGCTGTAACACGTAACCTTGAAAATCCTGTGCTGAGTGAAAAAGGCCAGGTATTGTATGATTTCCTTTGTATGAAATGTCTAAAATAGGAAAATCTATGGGACAGAAAGCGGTTTAGTAGTTCCCAGGGATTGAGAGGAGGAGGGGATGGAAAACGACTTCTCATGAGTTCAGTGTCTTTCTGGGGTGATGAAAAGTGAGTGGTTAATATACCCAAAACCTTGTGAATATACCAAAAACCATGGCCTGTACTTTAAAATGGTGGTATTTATGGTATATGAATTATATGTCAATTTAAAAAAGAAATGGCATTTAACTGTTAGCAGTGGAAATGAGGAAACATAAATGGATCTATTAGTTAAAAATTAAAAGCTTAAAGTGAATTTTAGCTATGACAAGTATAAGCTCTTACTTCTATTATTAAGTAAGATTGCTAAAGACCTTTTGCCTTAAGTAATTTAATTATCTATCCCATGGAGAATCAAAGCAATATAATAATACTTATTGTGAAAAAAATATATAGCCCAGCTTCTGAGGAAAATAGGGCATTTATTTCTCATTATTTTATTGTAAATATTTTAAAATTTTAGTGTGCGGCTTTTTTTTCGTGAAACCAGAGCTAGAACAGAGAATCAGTTTACGCTGGATATTTTTCTCCCATTCTCTTTGATTTTATATCATATAAGACAATGTATAACCTTTCATCTTATATAAACTCGACTATTTTCAGTCCTTTTGGCAACTAGAGGTTAATTTCAGAACCCTCTAAGCAAATAAAGTAAATAATTATTATAAATTAGGAAAATCCAAATAGTTACTTATTAGCTATTAGGTTATAAGACATTTTATTAAGAAGAAAACTGGAAAATGTACGTAAGTAGAATAGTCTAATGATCAACACTCATGTTATTGTCACTAGCTTCAAGAATTTTCAACTTACTGAAAATTTTCAACTTACTTTTTAAGGTCAGTCTTACTGTATTTTATTTATGTATCCACCTACTTCTTTATGCCCCAGATTATTCTGAAGCAAGTCTCAGACATTGTATTGTTTCATTTATGTTCTACTTCTCGCTAAATGACAATATTCTTTTTAAAAATACATATTTTGGGCTTTTAACTTGGAATTTTTTTTCTTATGATAAAAATACTATTCAAAAAGGTATTAATGGAAATAAAGTCATTTTTTATTCATTTATATAATTTTTATTTGCTTATATAACCATTTCTTCTAATAAATATTAGTCATGCTTCTAAACCCAATAAAATTGATGTTATGAGAATATGGCTCATGTATTTTTATGTTCATCTTGGTGATTATTTATGATCAACTAGGACTTAGGTTTGATGAAACTTTTCTCTACAGCCAGTAATTATCTCTTTTTACCTATTCGGTGTGTGTCATTTAATATTATTGATTACCCACTCTGTTTCACCTTTGGGGTGTGTCTGTCATTTAATATTATTGATTACTCACTCTTAAATGAAACATACATCACCCTTGACTTTCCTGATGTTTGGATTTCCCAGCTCCTCTGCTGTCATGGTTGCAAATCGTGTCTTTGTATCAGTGAATTCCAAATGTTTATTAAGCCGGTGAATGAAAGAACTGCTCTTTAGTGTTCTAGCTGAATATTTAAAACTTCCCCATGGATATTCTGTTGTCATCATAAATTCACATCTTTAAAAGTGAGACTGTCATCTTTTTGATTAATACCAATTTCCCTTTGGCCTTCCCCTACTGACAAATCATTAGGCTGCTTCTTCAAATCACTAGGCTAAAAATATGCATATTTCCGACTTCCTTCAGTCCCCTATGCACATGATAATATCTTGTACTGTTAATGATTCCCTCAAAATACATGTTATTTGTACTTTAATTATTATCTATTCTAGGCATTATCTTCTTATTGGAAACTTTTCCTCGCTCCTTTTAGGTTGGTTAAGTATACTTTACTGTGATTCTGTAGACCCAATATGCTTTCCACAGTCAAGGTAATGTGTTTACATGTCTTTCTTCATTATTGTAGAATTGAAGCTCTTGAGTATCTGAAGTAGGGTTGTAGTTTTAATGTTTTGCTACAGTATATAAGACATGGTGAGACTTGTTAAATGTTAATTGAATTAAACTACTAATCTCTTTACTTGTATTATTGTGATATCTACCCAAGGTCTTGCTTTTCCCTTGAAGTGCATTCTGTATAAAAAAAAATCTTTTTTTTTTATTTGTTTGTTTATTTTATTTGAGACAGAGTCTCACTTTATCGCCCCCGGTAGAGTACGGTGGCGTCACAGCTCACAGCAACCTCCAGCTCTTGGGCTTAGGCGATTCTCTTTTCTCAGCCTCCCTAGTACCTGGGACTACAGGCACCTGCCACAATGCCCGGCTTTTTTTTTTGTTGCAGCTTAGCTGGGGCTGGGTTTGAACCCACCACCCTTGGTATATGGGGCCAGCACCTTACCCATTGAACCACAGGCGCTTCCCCTCAGACTAGTCTTTTTTAAAAAAAAGTATTTTTATTAATGAAAAGTACAGTTAAACTCCTTCTGTGCTAGATTTATGATAGGTTTTGGGAATACAAAGATAAATAAGAATGTCATTCCTGCTTTTTTATGGAATTCAGAAGTGAAGAAGAAATGCTTAAGCTTCCCTGGACAGAGCAAGAAAAACTTTCTAGAGACATCAGATATTTTTAAGGTTCTTTTTAGTTATAAGATTATATAATTCACAGGTGCCATTTGTGTAGCAGTAGGTAAAAACCTGGGAAGCTGCGAAGAGAGGATGCTAGCTACCAGCAGAGTATTTTTGGCTGTTCTAAGACTGCCCTCATTCTGATTAATTTGAATGTTTCCTTCAGCCTGAGTAATAACTTTGGAATTTAAATTCAGTTTCTTACTAGATAGAGATTATTTTTAGATCATCCATTATTTTGTTAGCTGAGATAACTGAAAAGAGAATTCAGTAATATTCTACATGGCTTTACTGAGGCCAGTACAAGCTTTGTTTATAGTTTGATTTTTGGTTAACAAGGGAATCAGGAGACATTAGAACTTGGCACGACTGACCAACTGTGTAACTTAATTATTTATTCTGTTTAGTTTCTGTTTCATTACTGCTAGAATGTAAGCTCTCTAAGAGCAGGATTTTAGTCTATGTTGTCTACAAATATTTGTGCAATGAATAATTAGGAAGTCATTGGTAGCCTTAGTAGAGTAGTTTAAATAAAATGGTGGAGGTAGAAGTTTGCTGGTTTACACGATTGTGGATAGCCTGGGATTGTGATTCAAAATCAAATGGAAATAGTTTGCCTTTTGATTTTTTTACCTTTTGAAAAGTTTGGTGATAAAGAGGATATTTACAAGAATTTTCTCCTTAGTCTCTTCTGTTGCTTTTTACTGCTGGTAGCTTAAAAAGCTTTTTAAAATTAACATATCTTCTTTGCTTTCTTTTTTAAAATTTAAGTAAGTTTTATAATCATTAAACTCATTACTTTTAAGTCATACAGTCACAACTACTTACGACTTTTTAGATTTTAAGAGAGTCAATTTTAAATGTTTTCTTCTGTAACCTAAATACAACTGTGAAGTGATGCATCTATTAGTAAGTAGTTTTAGACATTCGATTAATTTTACTTTTTAAAAATTACTAAGCAAATATGCATCAAAAGTAATTACATGTATAAATGAATTTACATTATTCAGAAATCTAGAATTAGACATCTGTCTAATGAATGCTGTTCTAAATGTTGCTAAATGATTAATAGTGATTAAAAGGTTAAATATAAGCTGAAGAAAGCTTTGAATTTTGAAATGTTTGCAACAGCTAGTAATCTGACTGATGCAGACGTTTTTGTCAAAGTTGAAAAAGTTAGAGCTAATTAATTTCTTGGGAGACATATGATGAAATTGTAGGTGTGATAACATATTTGAGTAACATATGGTAGTTATGGGGCACCTTTCTAATGACTGAGCAGCCAGTTAAATATAGACTTTTTTGATTTCTTTTCTTTCATTACCATTCTTTGTTACTGTGTATTTTTAAAGCAATTTTGTTTTCTAGAGGTCAGTATTAGGATTTAACAATTTATATTTAAAATGCTAATATGAATATGTATTTTCTTCTAAATTGGCATGAATTTTAGTAAAAGTTTTCTTACGAATACAGCTATTTCCCTCAACATACATGTGTATTCCATTTATTTGATTAAATAAAATCAAAGGTATGGGGAATTATACTCTCAGTACAGTTTCATTCGGATTACCCTTAAATGCAGACTTAAAAAATATTATCTTTGTTATACAACATAAATGTATTTTTCTTTCATAAGGGTTTGTTATTTGTATTTTGGCTAATGATCTTCTAGTTTCTTTTCCTTTGTGGAGTTACAATCTCAGTTTCTGAATATTCTTTGGTAATGATAACAAATTAAAAAAGGAATTAAAATTTTTTATACCCCCTTCTTTTATTTAAATAGTATTTACCTTTGTGGTAGAGGAAATTTTGAAATAAGAATTTTGAAAGTAGAGGCAGAAAGTAGTGACTTACGGCTTCTGTTTTCATTTTTTAAAAATTAGATTTTTACCAAAATTTACATGATTATAATCTGATATATAAGTCTAAAATTTTCTGTGTATTATTTAAAAATATCCACAGTGAAATAAGAGTTCAGGGTGAAAATGTTTCTGTTATGCTGCAGAGCCAGCCACTGGAGGGTGTTCATGTTAACTTCTGCTAGTCTCTGTGTTCTGCTGATTAGATTGATGAAATGAAAAAGTAAATGAATGTTGTGCGTTTGTAAGTCTTCTGAAATTAAATCAAAGCAAAAGTAGTATTTGTATATGGAATTGAAACCAATGGGAAAGGAATATAATTTTAAGCCTTAAAGGAAAGATATATAAATTCTAGAATTAGTAAGCAAATAACTAACATATCTTTGGTTTCTACTCTGACACTAGTTGGAATATTATTGTATTTTTTAATTTACTTAAAAATTTTGTGTGCAGTAATGAGGTTCTAACAAGCCTCGAAAGGTCCTAAATTAATTTCCTGACTTCTTTTATATTACTATAATTATTTTCCTTTAAATTTGAATATCCTATGAAGAATTTTGATATACATATCTGTTCTAAGAATGCTTCCTTATTTTAAATCTGGTGTAACCTTTCCCTTATCAGTTGACATACTTTTAGCCAATAGTGATAAAGAAAATCAATGAGGGCCTGATAATATGCTGTTTTGTTTTTGATGGGCTTTGAACTCAAGCCTTAGGGTAAATAATTAAGGTGACCACTCAAAAAGCACTAGCTTTGCAGTCATTTAATAAGATTTGTAAAATTTGGATCATTATGTAATTATCTGTACATAATAGGTAATTTTAAATATAGCAGTTTTAAACTCCCGGTTTTAAACATAGCAGGACTCTTGGAACTAGAGCTTACCAGTTTAAAAAATGACCTTGGGGTTCATTCTGATACTATAAACTTTAAATAATTTTTAATTGATAAAGTTGTTCTAATGATTACAATCTTTGGAAACAAAAATCTTACTGAATAAGCTTCTTATTCACTTTTTAAAAATGTACAGGAGTTTCAGTAGAGTAAAAGGATAATTTTGAAATTGACTAGTTTTAGTTCATTATGAACAGTAGTAAAATAAACTTTAAATTGCATCATTTTTCTTTATTAGAATAATAAGCCATACAGTTCTGTGTAGCTAGTAGGCAGTATTGAATGAAGATGGAAAGATAATTTTTCAGTGAGAATGGTTGAGAATTTGATTTGATTTCATAGTTGAGTAATTATACTTAAAAATACCATTTTTTTGCTTTCATAAGTTGTTAAAATATTTTCTACTCAGATAAGTCTGTCTTTATGTCATAAAGTAAGTAAATGACAAGATACCAGGTCTATAAGCCAACATTAAAATTCACTATAATATGTTTGGCCCCAATCCTGAAAGCTATGGTTCATTCTACAGTAGAAATGATTCTGGAACAGTGTGTAAATGATTTTGGAAGATTAGAAGATTTACATTTTAAATACAGTGTCAATAATCTGTACTCTGCCACACATAATTTCCATTGCCAGATGTGCCGAGGTCATTGTTTTAGGCATTCATATATTATTTTTTTGAAATTACTTAGTACGACTTGATGGGACTTATGATTGAAAGGAAGAGTTCGACAGAAAGTATGTTAATAGTCTTATTAATAGTATGGAAAACAGTCCATTTTGTGGAGCATGATGCACTCTGTCACATAGAAACAGGTTTTTGGATGCTGTCATAGCCATCTGTAGAGGGTGGATCATTGATTATACATCATCCAGATAAAAAAGATAATTTTGACATTACTTCTTCTCTAAATACCTTCTTTAAAATGTTGTATTAGCTTTATCAAATCATTATAAAGGACTTTCAAAGGGGGTAATTAATAAATGTGTTACATAGTAATTTATTATCTATGATTTTCTATTGACATAAAAAATTTTAAGAACAGATAATCAACAATCTAGCCTGAGAATAAATGATTATTTTTCCCCTCTAGTAATGAAAGATTAAATTTAATTAAAATATTTTGAATCCATCCATTCTACATGATTTAGTCTATAAATAACATGCCAAAATTTCTCACTCATAATTACTATGAAGATATTAAACTTACGCTTCAGAGATTTGGTGATGAGTATAGTTTTGTACATTTATAGTTGCTAGGTATCTCAACCAAAGTCTGTCATTTTCACTTGTAGAAATTCTTATAGCATTATAATGTCTTAGAAGCTGCTGAATGAATTTGGATTAGTGACAGTAGAGAGAATACAGGATAGAGGAACCAAAATCCTGTTCATTTTTACTGCAGCAACAAAATCCTTATGTTTCTTAAAATGTATACATCTTAATATTTTTTTAAGCACATTCATATTTCCCTTAAGTTATCTAGGGTTTCGTCCCAGCTAACCTTTATTCTTTACTGTATATCAGACATAGTGCTATATACTTCGCATACAGTTGTCATTTAATCTGTGCATACAGTTGTCATATAAAGATAAGGTATGCTTATCCTATACAGTGTTTGTTTTTCTATGACTGGCCTATTTCACTTGGCATCATGTTTTTAGGGCTTATCCATGTTGCAGCATGTGCCAGAATTTTCTTTTTAAGGCTATATAATGTTGTATGTATATCACCACATTTAGCTTTTCTGTTCATCTGTGATGTCTCTTAGTTTTTATTTGGATGGAAATGTGTTTATGGGTATTTCTATTGAGTAGGAGAGTTCTAGGGTTGGTTTTTTTTTTTTTCCCCTCAACTGAATATGCCATTCTTGTCTTTGAATTTCTGTAACTACTGAAATGTTAGCTTGTAGTGTAACTGTTACATCATGGAAGGTAATCTTTTTATTTCTGGATGCTTGTAAGATCTTTCTTTGTTTTTTGCATAGGCAAAGGTTTCTTTTTATTTATTCTGGCTCAGTATTCATTAGCTATTTTGAATATATAGAGTAATGTCTTTCACATTAAAAATTCTTACCCTTTAACCCATCTGATAATTCCTCTTACCTTTGTTCTCTCTGATCTTCTATGATGCCAGTTACAAACTTGAAAAACCTTCTGTATATGTATTCTGTGGATTTTTCACTATCTTTACAAAGTCTTCATCCTTTTTCTTTTTTTGGTTCTTTGTTCTATTAGTTTCTTTTGACAGTCTCCCTGTTCACTATTTCTCTTTCTTGGTGTTTAAGATGATATTGTCCACTGAATTCTTGCTTTTGGTCATTATTTTTGTCAGTTCTCAAATTTCTGATTCTCTTTCATATTAGCCATGCCACTTACATAGTTTTATATTTCACTGATGAAAATTTCAAGTTTGACTTCAGTTTTCATAAACATAGAGTAAACAGTTCTTTGATTTATACTGTGTGTCTAATACTTTTCTGTATCTGAAATCCCTATAGGTCTGTTTCTATAACTTGTTGTTACTGTTGGTTCTTGCTTCTGGCATCTTGGCTCAGCAGGTGCTATTGTAAATACTATTGATTATTGTTATTCATGGTAGCTATGTCACATAAAGTGGCCACGAATACTGAACTATTGCTTCTTGGAGAAATACAGAATTAGATTCCTTCAAGATTCTGGTCACAAGATTTTCATCAACTGATCAGTACATAATCTTGTCTCACCTGCGTTTTTGCTTAAAGACAACTTATTTAGTAAATATTATTCTTTTTAGAGGTGGAGTCTTATTCTTTCACCCAAGTTGGAGTGCAGTGTTACAGTCATAGTTAACAGCAGTTTCAAACTCTTGGGCTCAAGTGATCTTCCCACCTCAGCCTCCTAGTTAGCTGGGACTTTGGTTTGGCACCAACCATGACTCAGCTAATTTTGTTTGTTTTAGAGACAGAGTCTTGCTATGTTGCCCAGGCTGATCTTGAACTCTTAGCCTCAAGTAATCCTCCTGCCTTGGCCTTTTAAAGGATTACTGGTGTGAGCCACTATGCCCAGCCTAAATAAATATTTTTATTTATTAACACTGAACTCATGGCTAGAATGAACTTATGCCTGAATGAACCTTATTTAAAAACGTGTATTTAGGCCATGTATGGTGGCTTACACCTGTAATTCTAGAACTCTAGGAGGCCGAGATAGGTGGATTCCTTAAGCTCAGGAGTTCCAGCAAGAGCGAGACCCGTTTCTCTTAAAAATAAATAGAAAAACTAGCTGGACATTGTGGCAGGTACCTGTAATCCCAGCTGCTTGGGAGCTGAGGCAAGAAGATTGCTCAAGCCTAAGAGTTTGAAGTTGCTATGAGCTATGACACCGTGGCACTCTAACCATGTGACAGAGTAAAATCTGTCTCAAAAAAAAAAAATATGTATATGTATACGTGTATACATACACATACACACACATGTGTAAAATAAAAACACTTTTTTTTTCAGTAAGGCATGTTGCATGTTATAGCCTTCTTGTGCTGAGGAACACAACATCTACAGTAGGGGGCCATTTCAGTAGTGAAATCACCAGCAGAAAGTACAAAAATGTGAAAAACAGGATGACATTAAGTGTCCTGGTGAAAGGCCATTGTGGATAGCAGGCAAGCTGAAGCAAGAAGGCTGAGCAACAGCTTGTTCAGCCTCATCTGGGAACATCAGGTGCCAGGTGATTCAAATTCTTTGCAGTTCTGCCCACGTCTGCAAATGACCACAAGGCACCCACAGTATTGATTTTTGGTTACAATTAATTTTTAGTGAACAGATGAATTTGAAAATACAGAATCTGTGAAGAATGGGAATTGAATATGTATACTGGACATGGTATTTGAAAATTATCTGTAGAAATTTGAAGCCTGAATAAAGTTATCTTCTCCTGAAGGGATTTTATTTTATATCTGCCAATTTTTTGGAGGTATTGGCAATCCAGGAGTACCCTAATTTAAGTTTTAAGTCTGAGGTTTCCTGGTCCACACAGATGACGTGAATCTAGGCTGCAGGTCTGTTTTTTATTTAGTTTTTAGATTTAGTTATTTTTTTTGGTTCCTCATTAACATTAGAGAATAGCCCTTTGTGATTCCAGCTTAAGGTGAACATTGGTTTATCAAAGTTCTCATTTTGTCTAACATTTTAAATCATTCTCAGTGTAGTATCCATCTGAATTTCTAATCTGACATTTGTCGCAGAGGTAGAACCTTTTTTCCTTTTTCCCTTCTTAATTTTAATTCCTTCTATCGTCTCATGATTTTCATACTATCTCTTTTCTTTCCTTCTTTTTTTCCCTTTAGTTTTTGAAGCATTTATTGTAATTTGTTATGAAACACAAAAACTGTTCTCAGTAAAGTACATTTCTTAGACTTACAGTAAGATGTGGCCTTTAAATTAGTAATATGAGAAATAAATATACTGATTTTTTTTTTAAGGAAACCTAGACCTGAGAACAATGCTTTGAACCTTTTTTTTTTTTTTTTTTTACAATTCATAAAGTTATTCATCAGTCTTCATATTATTTTGGAAAGGTATAGGATAAAACATTTCTTCATTTAGGTTTCACTTAATTTTTTATTATATTTTATAATATGGGGCTGGCTATCATGGAGAAGTTAAATGTGTGATGGAAATTATCCTCTTTTCTTGTCAAATCTGTCCTTATCCCCTTTTATTCTGTTTTCTAGGTGGCAGCCCCAGTCATCCTATTAACCAGTTAAGTTAGATGATTTGGCTTTTTTGCTCAGAAACCTATGGCTTCCCATCTCATTTCATAAAAGTCAGAATGCTCTTTTGGGTCTTAAGGCTGTAGATGATCTAGCTTCTCATGCCCTCTGTGACCCGATTTCCTACTGCTCCCTCCCTGTTCTTCATGCTCTAAGCCAGTGATTTTTAACTGGTGTGTCACAAAAATTTTTAAAGATCGTTAATTATTTTCAAATCAATTCAGGGCACAATAAGTATTGTCTTTTTTTTTTTTTTTTAACTCCTTTTTTGGGTCAACAGAATTTAAGTGTGCCTCAGAAGTTTAAACTATATGAGTGTCCTGTGAGATAAAAAGGGTTGAATGCTGCTCTAATCATTTCACCATTTTTGTCTTCCTGGAGCATGTCATGCATTTTCCCATCTTTAAAACCTTGATGTTCTCTATGTTAAGGAAAGTCTTCCCTCCAGATACCTGCATGTAGCTTCCTTATGTCATTTTAATTTTTCTTTTCCCTTTTTTTTTGAGACAGAGTCTTAAGCTGTCGCCCTGAGTAGAGTGCTGTGGTGTTACAGCTCACAGCAACCTTCAACTCTTGGGCTTAAGCTTAATTTTTCTTGAATGTTGCCTTCTCAATGAGACCTCCCTTGATTTCTTATCTAAAACATTCTGATAAAAATATAAACTCCACAAAAGCAGTGATTTTTTTTTTTTCAGGTTTAATAAGCATATTTTTTTAAAATAAATCCTCTAGTAGGAAATGGAGAATTCATTGCCTTTACTTAGAAGAAGGTCTTATAAATAGTTGTCTCGCAAATTTATATCTGCAGCTCACCAACATTTCCTTACTGGAAACATCAATATTTCCACATCACAATTCCTGCTGGATTTTCCACTTTGTAAAGTCTCAAAATCCTGTATCTCGTTAGCTTGCTTTTCTCTTGATTCCATTAAGGCTTTATTAATGGCTTGCTTCATAGCACCACTTCCATCTTCATAAATTTTCTTTAGCATATTCATCAGTCCTTCACTGGGATTTCTTCCAGTGTCATAGGAAGCCTTTACTTTTTTCTTTGCACTCTTTTTTTTTGAGGGGGGGAGACAAGAGTCTCTCTGTGTGGCTGTGGCATCATAGCTCACAGCAACCTCAAATTCCTGGGCTCAAGTAGTCCTCCTGCCTCAGCCTCCTGAATGCCTGGGACTACAGGCTAGTTTTTCTATTTTTAGTTGGAGACAGGGGTGTCACTCTTGATCAGGCTGATCTCAAACTCCTGAGCTCATGGGATCCACCTGCCTCGGCTTCCCAGAGTGCTAGGATTATAGGTGTGAGCCACTGCGCTTGACCTGCTTTGCAGTATTTTTCAACCTGAGTTAGATAGTCCCATGGTGCATTTTCTGCTTTTTTTCTACATGAGATAAGAACTGTATTAGTTTTGACTTTTTATTTTTTTGACCCGCCTTCCACAGAGACGGGTGTTAAGAGATTGTTCACAATCATGGAGTAATTCTTCCTATTCAGATTCTCAACCATTTGATTCTCAGAGATCAAATGACATCTCTGTGAAATGCACCTGCACATTTTCATTGGGAACTTGATGAGTGCCAGGTAAGGTAATGTAGATTTTCACAAACTCAATCAGATGAGTTTGTGTCCTAGGTTTGGCTAGTGGGATTCTTTGTAAATTTCTATATACTTTACCATGTCTTTCATCATTCTTTGACCATCTCCTGTCTCTTGCACAATGAGATATTCTAGGCTTATCTTGCAATATTCCTGCTCCAGCCCTGGAATCAGTTATTTTCCAGGGAATCATGATTCTATTTTTCAGGGAATCATTCTTTGTGAAGAGAATGGTATTTAGAACCCAAAATCTGGGTACTAATTGTGTTTCTTGTATTCAGTGTCACTGTTCTCAGGTCCTTTCGTTAAAAACAATTAGGAAATATATGTGTGTGTGCACACATTTACACTTATATTCGTTTTCCTATCTATATGTTGAAAATGGAGTTTGTCCTGATAGCTTTACCCCATAACACCAAAGGGTTCATTCTCACTTCCCCCTTTCTGTCTTTGTAACTTTCAGTGAGAGAGTGAGGTCCAGTTATCTGCGATATATTACATAGATGGACACTCTCCTCTCCTCTGTCTAACCAGTCTTTCAGTCACCTTGGCCACTTCTCTTTGTGGTCACTTCCTTGATTGGACTTGACTCGTTCATCGAGCTGCCCCTTACAGTGCCTGCAGATTCCAAACTCCTTTGGACATGTCTAATGATTTAAGGAGGAAAAGAAGAGCCTTCAGCTTTTAAATGTGTATATTAGGATTCTTTAGCCTTATGCTTCAAGCTTGTAGGTGAAAATGCCGGGGCTGGGTTTGAACCTGCCATCTCTGGCATGTGGGGCTGGTGCCCTACTCCTTTGAGCCACAGGTGCCACCTGAGTCATAGACTTTTATTCTGGTCTTTATGAATATGGTTTGCTTTGTTCTGAGTTTACCTAATAACTAAAAGCAAAGCTTGTTACTAATATAATAAAATTATGCTATGTAAGAAAATAGTTGTGGAGAATACTGAAGAGTATTCTTTGTAATTCAATTTGTGTTTCTGTTAACACACAGAACACGATTAATGAGAAGCTCATTTAGCTAATAGGTTTTCTCTTATTAGCTAATCTCTCAATATACTAATTATTGGGGCACTTCAGAGATATACCTTTAACCCTTAATTTCTGGTGTTTTAGGTGGGTTTACAAGTGGGACAAAGGCGGGCAAGGAGCAAGAAGGCGCAGTATGAGAAGAATTAAAAGGATCTTGAATGATGTTTCCTTTGTTAGCTTAACAAGAATTTATTGATTAGTTCATACATATTAAGCTGCTCTGTAGGAAGATTGTCAGTCATGCGGTTATGGAATAGAGTTTCTTAACCTTATCCTTTTTGAACCAAATAATTCTTTGTCATAGGAGGCTGTCCTGTGCATTGTGAGATGTTTAGCGCATTCCTGGCTTCTGTTTATTAGATGACAGGAACATTCACTTCCTTACCCCCATTTGCAGTAACGATAATGTCTCCATATATTGTTAGATGTCCACTGGGAGTGGGGAGCAAAATCACTACTCCTAATTGAGTGCCACGGCACATAGTAAAATCAAATGCAGATACAGACATTCAACAACTTGCTCATTAATTATTAAGTATGATAATTGCTAATTTTGAAAAGTACAGAGAGCCTTGAGACTGTAACCAAGAAAATAATGTTTCTATAATGAATTTGGAGTTTGGTTGAACACATCCAAATTCTTACTCAGTGTATAGTAGGTACCTGATGTGAGCAAAGAGACTTAAGACACGGTCTTACACTTTACGGATAACTGATTATATAACATAGCGTCCAAACCAGTACCTTTTGGTAATGGAAGAGTGTAGCATACTATTAATGACTAATCTGGGACCCTAGACTGAAATGATGCAAATCCTCCCTAAGCACTTTCTTAATCTATTTGTTTGCTTCCATTGTCTACTCAGGTAATAAGACCAATATATGAAACATATAGAATAATTCAAGAAAGCATGAAAATTAAATGTTAGACCGTGTCATATTATTAGTACAAGAGTTTGTTGTTATTTATTCATCTTGACTTTATTAGAGGGCTTTGTGGAAGAAGATGGCCTACAGCTTTTCAACATAGTTCTGCAGATTTTCCATAAAATGTGTCAGTTTTCCTGTTCAATTATTACACTCTGTTCCTTAACCACGTAGCCCATTGAAGAGTTTAAACTTGATATAACAGACAATAGAGAATCACTGGAGAATCTTGATGAAGACCATATCATATTGAAATGGTTACAACTTCTTGAAGTAACCGTTTATTTTTACCCCACACTTGATACTACCAACGCTGGATTACAAAAGAACAACATTATGCAGCTATCTAGCAATACACTAAAAGAAAATTTTCTTTAACCAAACACATACGAATCTTATCAAAACCTGGTTTCCTAGGATCATTCATATATGTAAGTAGATATTGTTGCAAATTTCTCTTGCAATTTTTAGGGTCAATTATGAAGTTACTAGGAGATTTTGAGAATCTGTATGTTTAGGAACGAAGAAGAAATTCTAGGAAAGTAAAAACTAGACTTAGTGCTAGTCCTCTTAAGGAGGCGCCTTATGCATCTATATTCCCTGCCTTTCTTTTTTTTTGAGACTGAGCCTCAAGCTGTCACCCTGGATAGAGTGCCGTGGCATCACAGCCCACAGCAATCTCCAGTTCCTGGGCTCAAGCCAGTCTCTTGCCTCCGTCTTGCAAGTAGCTGGGACTACAGGCGCCTGCCAGAACGCCTGGCCATTTTTTGGTTGCAGCTGTCATTGTTGTTTGGTGGGCCCGGGCTGGATTTGAACCCACCAGCTCAGGTGTACGTGGCTGGCGCCTTAGCCTGTTGAGCCACAGATGCCGAGCCCCTGCCTTTCTTTTAAATATGTTGCTTTTAATTTCATATACTACTTAAGCTCCCATAATTATAAATTTATTTAAGCTAGTAGTCATGCTATTAAAAATTTTAATTACTTATTTATTCGTTTATTAAAATATGGAATGCTTCACGATTTCTTGTGTCATCCTTGTGTAGGGGCCATCTTCTCTATCATTCTAATTTTAGTGTATGTGCTGCGGAAGACTTTGGGTATGTCCTTTTTTTTTTTTTTTTGAGACAATCTCACTTTGTCGCCCCCCTCAGTAGAGTGCTGTGGCATCATAGCTCACAGTAACCTCAAACTCTTGGGCTCAAGTGATTCTCTTGCCTCAGCCTCCTGAGTAGCTGGACTACAGGTGCCTGCCATGACACCTGGCTATGTTTAGAGGTGGGGTCTTGTTCTGGCTCAGGCTGGTCTCAAACCTGTGAACTCAGGCAATCCACTTGCCTCGGCCTCCCAGAGTGCTAGGATTACAGGCGTGAGCCCCTACACGTGGCCTGGATATATCCTTCTACTTACACTTTTGAAACAGATTACATTCTTATTTTCTGCTGATGTCAGGTGGTGGTGGGAGGAGGATCTTAAATTTTGAAATATGGGACATACGGGGGGATCAAGGCAGATCCAGATCAAGATGGTATGACACAATAGAAGATGCAAGAAGACCTAAAAACTGGTGGAAATTACAAAAGAAATATGTATTGGGAAAGGAGGTAGGAATTACACCAGAGTTCCCTTCGCCCATTTCAAATACCTATTCAGAGCTCTCTGGTGGTCTAGTGGCTAGGATTTGGTGTTTTTAGATACCTGCATAGGGCCAATTTTGTGCCTGGAAAGAGGGGTGAAAACTTTTAACTTCCTTTCACCTAACCCTTCCATTCCAGGGGCCTAGAGTAAGAGCTGGTTTAGTGAGTACTAACCAGTATTATTTAATTGAGTTAATATACCTTTGTGATGACATCCTCAAATATAACTATTTATAACATTATTCTCTTGAACAAAGCATTCAGAGTACCAAAAGTTACCACTGAGCTTAAAGAATACAGACCACTTACATAAACCAACGGACTACCTGAAAAGTGTTATTGAAAAATTTTAAAGTCTATTTGAGTTTGAAAATTAAAATGAAAATTTGACAATACCAAATCTAAGACTCATGTAAAATGGAATTTGTCAAGTGATTAAGCCATAAAAAGGAGTAATTGTTTTATCTATTTTAGGGAAAAATTAATTTATACAAACCTATTATTATGTGAAATTTAGGTAATGAACATGGGCAGTACATAATTTCCGTAACATTTATAGCATCAACCACAAAAAAGGCTAAATTAGTGTCATCAAATACAAAGAATGTTCATTTCAGAATTAGAGCTGTTCGGAAAGCACTGCTCATGGTTACTATAATTCCACATTTCAAGACTATTTAAAATTGCTGTGCCATGTCCGTTTAATAGATATACCTTTCAGATACCTATATGCTTGACTTTGGGTAGGAATCATATTTTTTCTACTTTTCATTGTTGAGTTTTTTTTTCATAGTTAAAAATGTTTTTTCATCCAATAATTTGTTAAATAATAAAACAAGAGGCCTCCCACCCAGCACTGTAGACAACATTAACCCAGCTCAGCAGCTGACTGTGGTTGACTTCCCAGAATTCTGTAGTCTCCCCCACCTTTCCTAGGGCTAGTAGAGTTTTGGTTAGATGAGGTATCAATGCTAGTAGCAAATTGGCTAATATGCTTTTAGTTAGCTGGAGGCTCCAGACCTGAAATTCCTGAAAGTAGTCCAGTCTTCTGATACCCCATACCTAAGAATTCAGGTTCTAATAGCTACATCATGCTTTTCTGTCTCTCTTCTTCACTCCTCTGTTCCCCTGTGGACTGGGTTCTTGTGGGTGAACATAAGGGAAGTTAGGATTATGGGAAAAGAGTTAGACTGATATAACATTGGAATGATCGTCTGAAAGGTCAGATATGCAGGAGAATGGGAGAGGACATGAGCTTCCAAAAAGAACCTGCTACAGTGGGGGTTTCATGAGACAGCTTGGCATGAACATTAAAGGACTTCAGGAGAAGGTCTGCAAGGGCCTGGCTGGGGGCCTGAGAAGGCTTGGGAACCCATTTTAGGACATGTGCAGCTGACTCATTGAGCAAGAAAGATTAGTTGTTATGGGTGTGAAAGAAGAAGATTCAGCTTTGTTCCTCCCTGCTCCTGAAGTTGAGTAAGGCCTCAACTAATCTGCCCCACAGGAAACAAAGGATTAACTGGGTGGCATTTAGCTCTGAAGTCCATGCTCCCCTTTCCTTTGTTTTCTGTAATCTTGTTTGTGATTGATAAGTATCTTAAGAAGTAAAAGTAATAAAAATAGCTAAAGGGTTATTGGGTGAGTAATCCAGAATTAGGGCAGGAGAAACTGCAGAGATGATGTATGTTGTTGTTGTTGCAAATACCCATTAATTAATCAAGAGAAATAATAAAAACCAAGTACAGCTGGAGCTTGAGGCCTTCATTCTCTCCCTCGAAAGGCATTGACCTCTGGGCCCACTCTAAATTCTACTGTATCTATTGTCTTTATTTTTCTCATTCCCTCGTCACTGCTGAGTTTTGGGGACACACTCATGGGTCATGTGGGGGATGGCTCCCTACAGCTCCTGTTTCAGCTCTTTCACTCATGTGTAAGGCCTGTTCCTGTAGACAAAGGTCCATTCAAGAATAAATGTTGCTGCCCTCTGCATTTTGTGTTTCTGAATCTGAGTCTCCATATGCCTCCCAGATCAAAGTGGGAGGTAGATTCCTCTACAACAGTGGACAAGAGTTGCTAGGACCTCATGGCAGAATGTCTTGACCCTCTTTTCGCTAGACTAATGAGGAAAAAGAAAACAATAAAATAAGGACAAAGAATTTATCATTTTAAAAGAAGATCCTTTCAACACCAAAATTTTACATATGTGAAATTTAGATACAATTGCATTTCTTACAGGATTACTCATTAAAACTTCCTTAATACTAAATTCAAATCAGAGAGTTTGGTAAGAATGTCTCCTTCATTTATCATTGCCGTGGACATGCTTTAAAGAGTCTGTCACAGCTGGTCTACGAATGGATTTTTGCACACTAAACCCTGTATTATGGCAAATGTCTTCATACTATAGTTCTTCTATAGATGCTTAAAATGTTTTTTCATGATTCTGTGCTGATAACTTTCTAGAATTTCTTCCCTTTCATAGTCCTTTTTTAAAAGAAGCATTTAAAAAATTGGTATAAATTTTTTTGACAAATTATAGAGGAATTTTCATAAGTAAAATTAGGCCAGCTAGTTCAGAATGAGAAAATTAATCTTTTTCTAAGCATTATCTCACTTCCTATATATATTTTTGTTTGTTTTGTTTTTTTTTTGAGACAGAGTCTCACTTTTTCATTCTGGGTAGAGTAAAACCTCAATCTCTTGCTCTCAAGTGATCCTCTTGGCTCAGCTTCTTGAGTAGCTGGGACTATATGTGCTCGCCACAACGCCTGGCTATTTTTAGAGATGGGGGGTCTCGTTCTTGCTCAGGCTGATCTCGAACCTGTGAGCTTAGGCATCCACCTGCCGTGGCCTCCCAGAGTGCTAGGATTACAGGCGTGAGCCACCACGCCCGGCCTTTCCTTCCTGTATGTATTTATAACCTAATAGGGTCAGTGTAACAGCTGAAATAAAAGGAAGTCAATTTTCTTTATTTTAAAAAGTATGAGTTTATCATTTCTTTTTAATGAGTTGACAGTTTCTATGTATCAGATAGCCTTAATCAACATTTACTAAGAGCTTGCTGTGTAATTGAAGAAATACTCAGAATTGGAGGACAAAGGTATTGCGTTATCTTTGTAAGATATAGTATGTGTGTTTGTGTGAGAGAGAGAGAGGGAAGAGGAAATAAAATAAAATTTGATTCATTACAGTGAATTATGAGTAGAAGTAATCAGGGCAAGTTTAAACAAAATAGTTTTAAAGCTTTATTTTGAAGGAAGGGTAGATTAGTAGACTATAAATTTGGGATAAATTCACAGCCTGATCCATCTTCATCCGTAGAAACAGAACTTTTACCTCTTTATTTTACTGTACTGTATATGAGTCTATTGTGTTTAGGCTGTATGAGAAAGAGAAGGTGTTATGAAGGAGAGAGAAAGAGGATGAAAAGATCACTGAGCTATAGAAGCCAAGTGAGAGTGATTATCACAACATGAGGTAAGGATTTAAGGGGACTGAGGCTGTAAAGAGGATACTGACAGCCTCCTTGGTGACTTTCAGAGTTGTGATGACAAAAATCAAATCACTAGGGGTTGAAGAGTGAATGGATATTGAAGAAATAAAGAAAGTCACTATAGATTTTTTTTTGTTCTGAGTGATTTTTTGATAAAAGGAAAAAAAGTAGATTGTAGCCGGCCAAAGACAGATGATTTTTGGGTGGGGTGTGTTAAGCGTGTTTATAAGTGTAAGGCAAGGAATCGAAATACAGAGGGAGATTCAGAGAGATATAATCATTGAATTATAAAACAAATACCCGTGGGATAATATCTTGAAAAGGGGGATGTATATGTCTTTCTTTGACATAGGGAAGGGGGGGATTCTAAATAAAGAGACTGTTCTGTGTGGAGAACTGAGAAGGTAAACTTAGTTACATTTAATGGTTTCCTTGTTTTCTAGGGAGTAAAATTACTATAAAATGAGAGATGGGACTTGGGGAAGAGGGGTTTGAACAGGGCAAAGAACATGTGGCATTATGGCTTTGGAAAATAATCATATGATCTAGTAAATTAGAGATGAATGAAATAATTTTCTAGGTTGCATGAATGATGATAGGTTTATCTTTAGTTTTAAGATTTAATATAGCAAAAGTCAGAAGAGTTACACATGAAATATGTAATATATCTTTGGTAGAGATTGACAAAATGTGTGCAATGAAAGGAAAAATGTATAGGCTATGGATTCTGTAGAGCAGTGTTTTTCAACTGATGTGGTGTGAGAGGATCTTAGTTGTACTGTGAAAAATTTTAAAGATCATTCATTGAATTACTTTTAAAAGATATCCAAAGCATGGTAAATATAGTTTTTTTTAATTCTTTTTTTTTGGATCAACATGATTTAATTGTGCCACAGAAGTTTAACTATAGGTTCAAGTGTGCTGTGAGATTTAAAAAAAGGTTGAAAAACACTATTGTATAGAATAAGGAAGTAGGGGAAACTTTTGGACTGAGAAAATAGAGATGAAGGACTAGAGAAAGGAAGGAAAAGGAAGGAGGAAGTTCAATATAAGTCAGGAACTTGGAATATTAGCTTAAAATACTAAAGTTAGTTTATTTATGCAACAATATTTGAGGCCTGTCATGTGCTAAGTACTCTCAGTTGTATTTACATCAGAAGAATCAAGCACATACTGTTTGATGTAGTTGCCACTAGATGTCGCTCTGACTCATATGGTAAGACTAGCCAGAGACACTCGGGATTCAAGGCTTTCAAAGTCAGAAAGTATGTGATATAAACAGGCACTCTGTCTTTAAGGGTATGTGCAGATCAGTAGTTCAGTATCCAGATAGCTTATTCAGATAATTAGTTTTGAGTAAATATCTGTTAGAACAAAAGCATACCCTCAAATTTGAAAAGTTCATGCGAGTAATAACTGTTTTTGTTTTACTGATTTATTCATTGTTAATCACAGTAAATAGTAATATTCCTCCAGTGAACTTTAAAATATTCTGAAATTCTTCATTAAAATTTGCAAAGTTATTTTCTTTCTTTAATAGTGTTTTAGTTACTTGTTAAATTGGTTCTGATTTTATAGGGACTAATGAATTTTTATAGGCACTAAGAAAGCTGCTTCTTTCTTTCTTTTTTCTTTTTTTAAGAGACAGAGTCTCACTTTATCACCCCCAGTAGAGTGCTGTGGCGTCACAGCTCACGGCAACCTCCACCTCCTGGGCTTAGATGATTCTCTTGCCTCAGCCTCCCGAGTAGCTGGGACTATAGGCTCCCGCCACAATGCCCGGCTATTTTTTGTTGAGATTGGCCAGGGCTGGGCTCGACCTCTCCACCCTTGATATATGGGGCTGGCGCCCTACCCGCTAAGCCACAGGTGCCGCCCAAAGCTGCTTATTTCCAAGTGGTCAGTATTGTACACGTTAACACAAAACTGTACGTATATTAAAGTTTTTTTCCATGTGACCTTTCTGTCCTCAGCTAGAAGGAAGAACATGGTTATCTATTCAGCTCTTTGTTTTTTAAATCCCATTCTTATTTTCTGTCCTGATCAGTATAGTTTTTCTTCATTTTCATGTTCAAGTAGGTCATGTTTAGAAAGCTTTACTTCTTGCCTATCTACAACTTTTTCCAACTTGGTTCTTTTAAAACTTCTGAAGAATTTTGGACAACTATGCAATGTATTTATTAAACAAACATGCGAAAGAGAGAAAAACCAACAAACAAACCGTGTTGACTTCCCGAGAAACATATATAAACAATATCCAGGCACACTATGTATTTTATAAGATAATATGTTTGTATGTGTTCATTTATGTTAATTTTTCTTCATTTGACAGAAGAGAGATGTAAGATTATACAGCTTTGCTAGAACCATTGCATTTCAATGTAAAACAATTTACAGATCATTATGGTGGAAAAAGCATAGCACCACATTTTTTGCAAGTGATATGTATATCCCACTGTATATCCCATTGCTTTCCACAGACCTCATTTCATTGTTAACTCTTAACTTAGCTTGTGAGATTCATTATGATCTTAAGTCATTTTTAGCATGCTCGCAAGAAACCTGTACTATGTCTTAAGTGAACTGTCTTAAATTTATCCCTTTTGAATTTTACTGTGGTTATGGACAAAGTTTATATTTTAATGTGATTTTCAGTGGTACTTCCCCTATGAAACTAACAATTTCATTCGGAAAATGCTAACATTATTATAATCTATGTAAAAACAAATGTAATTTAGGAAAACTCTTGGCATCAAGGGACTGGGAACAGAACTTGTGGCACAAACTTTGTAAGTTGTAGTGAAGGGAAAAAAATATATTATTTGGAATAACTGGCAGAAGGTGCCATTGTAACTTGCTTTGGGAAATGTAAGACTTTCCTTGAATAGATACAGACTTTTTAAAATTGATTTTTAAGACCATATATTGTTAGGTAATATTTTGGATTTATTTGTCGAGGATCTCTTTCTTTAAAATCTGCATTATCTCTTTGGGGGAAAAATCCTTTTGGTTTGGACAAGTGAGTAGGAACATGCTGCATTTGCTGAGGTGTATTGGGTAGAATACCAAAGCAAAAGAAGAGCTCAGTAACAACTTGCCCACAGTGGCATCTTAATTCTCCTTTCCCAAAATTGTGTTGACGGAGTTTTTATGAATTATAGACTCAGTGATAAAAAGCATTAAAATATAAGACAGAAGTGCTTTATTAATGAAATTCTCTTGAAGTTATTATATAAATCTTAATCTTCAAAGTGAAGCTTTTTTCTGACTTGTTTGTTCCTAGGAAAGTGTTAATTTCTTTGTGGTTTTATAGTGAAAATATTATCTATTTCTTTTTGAGAATATATTCCTTTGTTCTACTAGGAACAGTAAGTTTATTTAGATAATAGCCATCTACACTCTTTACCTCTAATCCCTGAAGGCCTTAACCTCCATTAGTAACAAATGTAGATTTTTGTTTGCTTCAAATAGCTTCCTGAGGATGTAAAAACCCTTTTGACATCATTATTTAGGGGCTCCCATCCTCCCAATGGAATCACAGCCTAATACAAAAACTTTGCAGCTGGTGAGCTCCCAAAGCCCCTTTTGATGATTGTTGTTAAACTCAGCATGGCAGCTTGCAGTTGTTGCTTTCCTGTCCCAGCCCACCCAACCCCCATGTTCATGTTCTTCATGACAATAAGAATTCTCCAGAAGTGAAACATGGGACTGAAGATTTCTGATGCTTTCTTCATTCTCTATTCTTCCTAATTCATTTCCATTCTAAGAATATTCAAAAAGCTTACTAGAGATTATTAAGGGAAAGATTCTTACCCCCACCCCTTGCTTCACCATTTCTAATAAAACTCACTTCTTAAAAACAAAACAAAACAAAACTTTTGAATATCAAAGCATTAAATGTGCAGAGATTATTCGAATCTCTCCTCTTTTCTGTAGAGTATGTTTGTTTTAGAAAGGCTAGAAATCAGAGGTTCAATCTGCAGTTCTAGTTATGACCTAATTCTTTAAACTTGGAAGTTTCTTTCTCTTACTGTGTTCTGGTGATAATAAAGGGGTACAAATAACCAAAGCAAGTGGGCAAATGATTTATTAACTCAGCAACACATTGCCTTACAAGAAATTGTCTGTAAAGTTTTTGATGTAATTTGTCTGTAAAGTTTTTGATGTAATTTTACCATTATCAAATATAGATTTATATTGGTATTATTTAGAAGAAAAACATTTCATTCAGATAAAGCATGTTAAATGTAAAGATAGAATACATTTCAGCTGAAGAATTAAGAAACATATGATTAAGATATTATGAAGATAAATAACAACTGTAATTAAAGAGGATTTGAAAAGATGTGGGACTGATAGGCCATGCTAGAGATGGATGTTAAATTATTGGGAAAAAAATACAGAGAAAAACATGTTAGAAAATAAAGTACTACCAATATGTGAGTTTAGTAAAATAAGTATCAAAATAGGGCTAAATGGATATAAAAAGACAACAAAAAACATACCTGAAAGATATTTTCATTTTGATTCCATGTAGAAAAATTGTGTTTTTGAAGTTTGTTGATAATTGTGTTAAAGTTGTATCTAGAGTTAATAAAGATTTTGCAAAATTTTAATATTTTTTAAGTTATGAATGAGTTGATTTTTGGAAACTTCTCAAGATGAATACTTTGGGCATAATAGATGTTCACTTTATGTAATTGTGTCTTGAATTAATTGAATCCAGCTACAAAGGCATGTTATAGGACGTCCCTTTCCATAGTGAATCCCTCATTCCTAGTGCCAGTAGTGAAATGGGCAGCAGAACGGTGTGGAGGGAAGAGTGATAAAGTCTTGTTCTGAAGAGCTGAGTTACAAATATCATTTATTACTAGCTACCCTGGGCAAATCACTTCACCCGTTTTTGTTAAATAAAAGGGATTGACCCTTCTAAATCATCTCTAAAATCCCTACATGTTTTAGAATGTTGGGATATTTGAAAATCAACTCTTTGGATGTCATATCCCATTCTCTTAAAATTGATATACCCAGTAGTTCTATTTTAGAACTGAGACCTTCAATAAAATCATTACAAGAAATTTTGTTGCCTCCTGGCCAGGTACACGATGGCTCATGCCTATAATTCTAGTGCTCTGGGAGGCTGAGGCAGGAGGATCCCTTGAGTCAGGAGTTAAAGAGACCAGCCTGAGCAAAAGCAAGTTCCCGCCTCCACTAAAACTAGAAAAAAATTAGCCTGGTGTGGAGGTAGACACCTATAGTCCCATCTACTTGGGAGGCTGAGGCAGGAGGATTGCTTGAACCCAGGATTTTGAGGTTCCTGTGACCTGGGCTGACACATGGCACTCTGACCTGGGCAACAGAATGAGTCTCCAAAAACAAAAAAAAAAAATTAAAAACCCTCCCTCATTACTTGTAAAAGAACATCTTGAGAAATTAACAAAAAAATACTTTTTCATGAACAAGGACTCAAGAGTACAGTTACCACAAATAAGATTCCCTCTTGGTAGTGAGAATAGCCATTTCAAAAATTACCATTGAATATAGCAAAGAATACTGGAACTAATAGAGATTGTAGTGTAAAATATGATAAATCAAGAGATTATACTTTTGTTACCAGGAATAATTTTTTATGGTAAACTTTTTTCTGTAAGTATAAGATACATATGAAAAATGTAAAAGAATAATAAGAATACAGCTCTGTGAATTTTCACAAAGTGATAAGAACATGTAACTAACACTTATATATCAAAAACCCAGAATATTACCACTACCTCATAAGCCTTTACTTCTCTACTCCTCCAGTTACTATGCCCCACTAAGCTAATAGTTGACTTCTACATCATATGTTAGTTTTGCCTGCTTTGGAATAGAGAATCCTAGAGCTTTCATCCCCCAACATTCTATTTGTGAGATTTGTTCATGTTGCTTGTACTAACAATTTACTAATGCCCATTGCTGAGTTATATTTCCATTGCATTATATACCACAATTTATTTACACAACTGTTGTGTATTTGGGTTGTCTTTGGTCGTGTATGCATACAGATTCTTTTGGCTGTGTATCTAGAAGTGGGACTGCTAGATTGTAGAATGTGCATGTGTTCAGTTTCTACAGGTGCTTCTCGATGTGTTACTGGTTCTCTGCATTTCTACCATCAGTTTATAATTTTGATTTGTTTTATATCTTCAACACTTGAGATTGTCTTTGTAATTAGCTGTTCAGGTCTGTGTGTTGAGATACGGTATTGTGATTTTAATTTGCATTCTCCTGATGAGTCATGAGGTTGAACATTTCCCATATATTTGCTATTCATCTGTAGTACAAATAATTTTTTATGACACATTTGACACAATAAAAAATTTCCTTAAGAAGAGACATTCTTTGAAAATCTTTTCTCACTTAATAAAACCACTCTCTGTATTTCAAACCATAAAATTGATTTTAAATGTCATCTTTTCAATGTGACTAATACTACTAATTGATGGTTTTTGAAAACAAAACTATGAAAATGAACTAAACAAACAGTATAATGGGGGGGATGGCACCAGGAAGAAATTACTAGACATGTAGAGAGTATAAAGTTGATCTGCCTAGCTAATTTTTAGTGGTGGATTACAACCTTATCATTTAAGACAGAGTTGGGAATTCTCTGGAGCAGTATTTTAGAGCTTGCTTGAAGTTTCTGAGTTAGAGTCCAGCTCTTCCATGTGCTCTTTTCAGGTAGTATGTTGGATTCATACGACTAGTTTCTGGTCACAGACTGTGAATGAAAATATTCTGTGTCACTGTTAGACACACAACAGTTGTGTGGGGCAGTGCGAGCTGGCGTAGCTCCTCCTGCCCTGGCGAGTGTGTTCATGTTCTAAAGTTTGTGTACTAAGCTGATGTTTGTCTGTTGCAGCAGCCAATGTTAAGTAACCTAATCCATTTCAGTAACTGTTCTACACATCAATAAAACAAAAACAAAAACAGTTGCCCTAGAGCTCTTGGAATATTTGTCTCTATGATTTTTGTGAGCAGAGTGTTGCCTTCCTTAAAGACTAGGGTTTGGAGGATACACTTATGAGGAGAAATAGGTTTATAACAGGAAAATGTAAAAATACAAATTTTGCTTGTCTACCAAATAAGAACACTTTAAAAATAAATGTTTAGGGTTTATGGTTACCAAAAAGTTATGTTTATGTCTGCATAGAATCCTATTACTTTCAAAATATTAAAAAATGATTTTAACTAGTTTGCTTTTTAAAAAGATTTTTTAATTTATGTAGGTGACAACTATCAGGGAAGCATGTGACACTAACTGCAGATTACCCTGGGGTCTTTGGAGGATTGATTCTAGGACCCTGCCGATAACAGAAATCTGAGGATGCCAAAGTCCTTTATGTAAAATGGCATAGTTTTTGCACATATTGTTGTATTGTTATTTTTTATTGTTTTCTATCTGCAGTCAGTTGAATCTTTGGACGTAGAATCTATAGATATGGAAGGCTGACTGTCCACTGAGGAATATGGTAAAAACTGCAGTTTACAAGTATTTTTTGAATACTGTGAATACAAGGTATTTAAAGCCTAATTATAATAAATATTTAGAAAAATAAAGTTCTTTTCATCTTCAATTTCTCTTATTTTTAATTCTTTGTGCAAAAGTAATTTTTCTTGAAATGCTATAATTTTTTTCTTATACTTGGTTTTGTTTTAGAAATAATTCTCAGCAACCAAAAATAAACCTAAGTTAAAATTAAGGCAGGAATTATTTTATATTTCATCATGTCTGCTATTCTTCTTATATTAAATTACTTAAGCAATTTGTTAGAAAACTTGGAGATGTTAAATGTGTAGCACAAAGAAATAATTTAAATGGAAAAAAATTGGTTAAGAAATTGAAATGAATAAAAAAAAGTGATGAAAATATGCAGTACTCTTTGAACAAAGTATGTGACTAAGGCCCTTCCTCTAACACTTAATAAATATTCCTAAAAATTTTGGATTTCACAGTTTGGATTTCTAGAGGACATGGTAAATAATCACTGTTTCTTACTTGGACTTCTTTACAATATTAGATACAAAATGATGGGTAAAGATGGAGGCTAAAATACATCTGTTAATGATGAAGGTTAGATTGGTGGTCTGAGTTTGAGAGCCACATGACATACCCATTGAACTGAAGAATTCCAGTTCTTCCCAAGCTTCTTTAGACAGTGTAAATAAGAAAATGCCATAGAGGATAAATGGCCAGATAATAAATATCTTTGCAGGCTGTATGGTTTTGTTAGAATTGTAGCTGTTTTACTCTGTGATTATAGTGTAAGAAAGCAGTCATAGATAATATATAAAGTAATGGGTGTGACTGTGTTCCAATAAAACTTTATTTAGAAAAATAGGCTTCAGCCTTGTGTAGGTTGCTGCTCTTTTGTATAGAGGAACAGAGGCAAATTTGCATTTACTGCAGCCTCCTAGCTTCAAAGGGAAGAATAGGGGCGAAACTGAAATCTCTCTACCAAGGTTTTTCTCAGTTTATTCACCAGATGAAATACTCAATTTCATCATAATTAGAGTGGATAAAAGGAGAGAAAGAAACTCAAAATTATACAAATGAGCTCGCCCTATATGAACTGGGAGAAAAAGCTTTCTTCACCAGTTCCTTGCCCTTTGGAGTATACACCAATCTTAGTATTCTCCCGTTGCATTGGACTCTACAAGAATCTGTTGTGTAAGCACAGAGTGCATTTTCTGACTTTGAGACTCTCGGAGTTTGAGTGTTAATTTTGCCATGGTTTCTCCTATGGTCAGTCTATATTTAGTCAGTAGCAATAATACCTTGTAATGAGCTCCCTGCAGGAGCCTTGACTTCCCGCCACGTGTGGCAACATGAAGACTTGCCTTTCGCACACTTAGGGCGGCTCAAATTACTCCGTGGACTGATGGATAGTTTTGAGTGCCTCCAAAGGGCCAGGATTTTGATCAATGATAAACATACAATAGTGAGCAAGAGAGACATGGTTCCTGTCCTAGCAAAAGTTTGTGTGGTAACAGAAAGGGTTTTAAGAAGAAAAAGTGATCTCTAAGTTGAAACCTGAAAGAGTAACAGCTGGGGGTTGGAGCTTGGCATGTTCTAGGATCCACGAGAAGTATTGTTTACCTGGAACAGAGGAGGAAGGGAAAAGTGTAGATAGATGAGGCCGGAAACAGCAGAGGAAGGGTGTGCAAGACTTCTGTCGGAGCATGGGGCTTGTCAGGAGTTCAGTAATTTCTGCAGCAAATACAGGTACACATGTTCCTAAATTAAAATACAGGGCCTAACAGAAAAACACCAAAAAGTCACTGAAGAATGAGGTTGGAGTTTATAATGGTAGCGTATAAGAGCTTTTAAAGGGTGGGATGAGGTGAGTGATTTGCATTTTTGCGTATGTTGAGTTTATGTTAAGAGGAGGCAAAAATCTGAAGAACTATGATTATAGTGTCCAGCAAGGGGGCTGTGAGCTAATGTGATTGTTGAGCACTTGAAATGTAGCTAGTGTGACTGGGGACCAAATCTTACATTTACTTAATTTTAATTTAAAAATTGAAGCAATGTAAAATATTTTTCCTTTTGATAGGACAACATTTAACTTAGGCTGTTGAAAATTCAGAGTCCAAACTGAGCTGTGCTGCAGGTATAACATATACCCTGGATTTTGAATTCATTGATAAGGAAAAAAAAATGGTAAAATATGTCAGTTGTTTTCTATTACAGGATTTTTTTTTAGATACATTTGGTTAAATAAAATATATCACCCAAATTAATTTTACCTACTTTTAACCTTCTCTTTTCTTTAGACGGGATCTTGCATTGTCTTTGTCACTCAGGCTGGATTGCAGTGATGCTGTCATAGCTCATTATAGCCTGGAACTCTTACGCTTGAGTGATCCTTCCATCTCGGCCTCCCAAGTAGCTGGGACTACAGGTGTGCACCACCGTACAGAACTAATTTTTACTTTTTTTTTTTTTTTGGTAGAGATGGGATCTCGCTATGTTGCCTTGGCTGTTCTTAAATTCCTGGGCTTAAGTGATCCTCCCATCTGGGCATCCCAGAGTGCTGGGATTATAGCCATGAGTACCATCTCTCCCCTACCCCTGCCACCTTTTTAAAGTATGTCTTTTAGAAAATTAAAAACTATGTAGAAGTATCACATCATACATCTTATTGGACTACTTTGGAGAAATAAGTTAATAGACTAGGCTCTCACAGAAATCCAAATGAGAGATCTCTGTGATCAGAGCTGGGTAAAGAAGATGAATTTGAGAGCTATCTGTAAGATAAAACACATAGGCTTGATTAAATAAGAAAGTGTGTGAATTAGTTATAATAAAGAAAAAGGGAGCCGCCAAACAGATAACAGGGAAATGTATCATGGCTCAGTAGCAAATTCAGACATGTAAACAAATGAAAACAATATGTGTTATTTTTCATTGACAATTTAACAAATTATGTAGTTCAAATGATTCTGCTTTGCTGTTTAGTAGGTATTACCTACTAATGAGTTCTTTAGAATTATGTAATTTTGTATTTCTTAGATTGTAGCTGAACACTAAATTTTACAATATAATGGTTTATCATCTTTATTTCCTTGTCAGTACCTATTCCTGTCATTTAACCAGTTACAAAGTGGGAAGTGGAATCAGATGCTTTTATATACTTTTGAGTGTAGAAATTAGCTAAAGATTTTCAAATTTGGTCATATTAAGTTTACTTACATTTTTTTTGAAGATTAAGCTTATTCCTGTTTTAATGAACAAGTACTTTATTTACATGTAGAGGCTTACCCCTCCCTGCAGTTGAAGCTTTAAAGTATCTGATGCATGTTAAATGTTTAATACTTTTCCGCTGTTGTCTTCCAAAGAAATAAGATGCATTTCTAGCTTCATTTTCCAGTCTCTTAAGCTTATGAAAGTAGTCGAGACAGTTTGTTGACCCCAAAGAGACCTTTTAGTCTCTGGCTTGTTAGACAACAAGGTCTGTACTCTTCATTGGCATTCAGATCACAGGCAGCTACTGGGCTCAGCGCAAAGCCAAGCACAGCTTTAGGATTTAGACAAAGCCACTCTGGCAAAGGAACCCAGTTGTCAGGGTAGCTGGCTGTATTGTAAAGAACTGTTGCATAATGGGGAAACCAAGTAGAACTATTAGGATGCAAATGTGAAAAAAATGGTGGAGCTAACCTGCAAAAACAAACATTTCTTTTTTGGTGAAGAGTCTAGTTATTGTTTCTTCAACTTCTCTGGGCCGTAGATGTAGTTGGTACAATTCAAGTATATTAGTTATCTTAATCTTTGGTCATAATGCTATTGTACATTGCTTTAAAATGAACAGTTCATTTATGGAAAGAAACCAAAGTACTTCAGTGTTTTTGAGTCTTTTTAGTTTACAAGTATATCCTACATTAGCCTTGATCAGATTTATATGTGATTTTTATTCTCAGATTAGATGGGGAATCCTTTCAGTCTTGATTTTATTTTGTCTGACTTAGAATATTATTCTCATCATTGTCATCCAGTGACTTCTGCCCGGGGACTCTTCTTAGGTGTCTTATTTTGTGTAGAATCTTTGAAATCTTAAGAAAAAAATCTTAAGTTGCAATCCTTAAAACAGGAGTAAAGTTTTGATTGGCTAATGTCTTAAGGAATTCTACCCTTTTCCTTTTTTCCTTTTCACTTCCTTTTTTGTTTGTTCATCCCTGTATTGAGATGAGCACTTTTCCTTTTGCATTCTTTTTTCTTAGTTCTTACTTTTCTCTTCCTACTTTTCATCTGCTTAGCAAAATATAATAAAAATCCACAGTTCATTAATGCTGTGGTAGGGAAAAGGAAATAACAGTAGTAGGCAGTAATAGTAGTAGTCGTAAAAAGTGCTTAGGTTTAAGGGTCAGAGAATAACAATGACAACCATGCTTTACTGAGCAGTTACTGCGTGCCAAGCACTGTTTTAGGGACTTTACATGAAATAGCATCTCATCTAATTCTTGTAGCAACCTTGTAGGGTAAACACTATTATTATCCCTGTTTTACAGATTAGTGTACTGAAACACAGAGAAATAAAGTGACTTGTTCAACTTCATACATTTTGTATATGACAGAATCAAGAAAGGCTCTTTAGAGATTGCAGGGTGAAGCTGAGACTTGAAGGTAGAGTAAGAGTTGCCTAGTACTGTGGACAGTGTGAACAGAAGCAGGTTGTGGAAGGAGGGACAGACAAAAGTGTGACAAAAATGAATCTTGTATTTTTCTGGTAGTGAAAGTATATCCGTAGGGCTGGAGGTAGCCTGTGAGCAGAGGACTGGTGAGTAATGATGCTGTAGAGATTACTCTGCTCAGATAATATTTTATGTGTGCTATTTGTGGGTGCCATAGTCCATTTATTTGGCAAATACTTGTAAATGTTTATAAAGTGCCAGTTACATGTGTGTTATCTGTTGGGAAGGTGGAAAGAAAATAGCAAAATAAGAGGCATTCATCTGAATGGAATTGGATGGACTTTGAGGTTATTTTTTTTAAGTAGATAAATTTTGAGCAAAGTCTTTATACATTTCTCTGTTTTGTTCTAAATTGGTATATGCCCTTACTCATTTTGTAGTTAAGTTTTCATTTCTTAAAATCTTACTCAGCACTTAGTACTTTCCAGTGCTCCTAATATCATTAAAATTGCCTTATAATACTGTTTTCTCCATTCTTGTTTTGTTTTGCCTTTGAAGTAGCTTTAAGAACAAAATAGCTCTATAGCTGTTGTTTTCCTGAATTTTAAACCTTTTTATCTGTGGGGCCATTTTCTTCCTGATTCTTGTTTTTCATTTCTTCCAGAACTGTGCTTCCTTCAACCTTTTTTAGTACTTTTCTTTTCTAGTAAATTCTGTTTCCGTAGGGCATCATTACAGCCATTTGAAGCCTTTTGTTTTTCTTACTTGACCTCATTTTTTGGAATCTGAACCACGCACAATCATGGTTGGAGCATAAGTTGATCGCTCCCTACACTGTGTGTCAGGTACTGAGCGTGTTCTCACGCGCTCTCGCTCTCTTTGTATAAACACTTACATGTGTAAAACACCTTACACTTTGGAACAGCTGTATGTGGTGGGCTTTGTTACGGCATTACCCAGTCTTATCCTGAAAGAGATGGCGTTTCAGAGGAACTGATGTTGTTGAGGTTACGTGGGGAAGTAAGTGTCAGAGCCAGGATCTGAATCCAGGTATCAGGTTACAAAGCACACACTTTTTACCCCCACCTCAAGACTTCTGTCTGGCACTTGCGATTTCTCATTTTTACAGATTTTTTTTTTTTTTTTAAATATGTAGCAGATGGTTTAGGTTAAATATAGCCAAAGCTAAATGTATCTTCCTCTAAATTACTTACCACTATACTTAATATTTATTTAGGACATATTTAGTGCTTAGCACTAGCAAGAGGAAGAAATTTCACTTTCTAATAAAATTTGAAGCATTTACTTTCAACCTCCAATTCATTCTCCCATTCTCCTTATGTTCCATGGCCCTATTTTAGACGACTGTTGTTTTCTTCTCTCTTTCCCAGTACTTCTAAGGTGAACCCTCTAGTTGGATTTACATTTTGTTTTCCACTTGTGATTGTGTCAAATGTGTACCCACTTTAGCAGCTTTGTCTAATAAAGAAAGATGGAAGTGATTAGAAAACTAGTAACAATGACAACTATGAGGATGATAAAGATAAGGTGACACGGCTACTCATGTGCCAAAATGTATTGCTGAGTCGTCTTCAACAGTCGTCTTCAGGAATGAAAAAAAGGTAAAAGGTGTTGTGGAAGGAGGCACACCAAAATACTTTTCTGACTGTAATGTTGCTATTATTTTCAGTATGAGTAGCCTGTTTTTAAATTTTCAGATATCTTGTTAAATTTTAAAATATTTTTTTACAAATATTTTAAAATACTGTCATTTGCTACAGATTGACATTTTGGTCAATGATGCCTTCATATATGACAATGGTCCCAGAAGATTATGGAGCAGAAATATTGCTGTTGTTCAGTGACATCATAACATAGCACAACACATGGTGCGTTTTGATGCTGCTGCTGATATAAATGGACCTATTGCATTACCACCTACGGCATATATGCTAGGTGATAATTATAAAGGACTATTATGGTTTATGTGTTTGCTAGTTATTTTAGAAGAAAGTTAACTGTACAACAGCCTCAGGCAAGTCCTTCAGGACGTTTTCCAGAAGAAGGCGTTGTTACCTTACGAAATGACAGCTCCATGTGTGTTACTGCCCCCGAAGACCTTCCAGTGGGACGTGATGTGCAGGGAAGACAGTGACATTGGTGATCTTGACCCGGTGGCGTTCTAGGCTCATGTCTGTGTTTGTGTCTCACACACAGGCAGTACGTATTCATTGCAGAAATAGCAAATACTTGGAAATAGCAAAAATGGTCATCAACAGGAAAATGGGCAAGTAAACTTGATATATTTATACACTGTCATAATGTAAAATATTACCCAGTGCCTATTAGACGTTACCTTCTCGGTATACAGGATGTGAGAATTAAGTGTGTGAACGCATCCTAGAAACAGTGCTGCAGTCTCCTTGTTGAATGTCACTCTGGTCACCCTCGAGGTCCCGTGTACCTTTGGGAAGCTGTGCACCAGCACCAGCACCAGCACCTCGTCCACCCTTCAGATCCATTTTGGAATGCTTTTTCTTAAATGGCCATCAAAGCAGTTGTTATATTACTTTTGGTGTCTTTAATGTCATCAAAATGTTTTCCTTTCAGTATTTCTTTTATCTTTGGGTAAAGAAAAAAGTCATTGAGGTCCAGATCAGGTGAGTGGGGAGGGTCTTCCAATACAGTTACCAGTTACTGGCTAAAAACTCCCTTACAATCAATACCACGTGAGCTGGTGCACTGAGGTGCAGGAGCCATGAATTATTGGCCTAGATTTTCAATGAAGATTTTCCTGTTTCTCTATTATTGTTTACTTGGTCTGTTATGCTTCTCATAATCAGCTGATGATTTTGATGATAATTAGATGAAGTTTTGCAATGTCCTCGTAAGTTCTGCTTCTTGCTGGCCACCCTGACCTCTCTTTATCAGTGATACTTTCTTTCTCCCCTCAGAAAATTGTTTAATTCATTTGTATGCTGCCATTTTTTAGAAGAATTATCACCATAAACTTGGACTAACATGTCCGTGATTTCACTTCCACTCTTGCCAAGTTTAACAAGAAATTTACAACTGTTTGTTTGTTGGTCTAGTTCAAGCTCCGACATTCTCGTGTCAGCACACAAAAACGTGCAGCCAACAGTAAGGAACACTACTTATCAAGACACCACCACGCATTGACATGAACAGAATTGGAAAACACTGACATACCAAGGTAGTGACACCTTACTGGGTTGTTGGTAGAGTGCTGCCAGCGTAAGTGCTTGGTGTCAAGTTCATGAACTCAATTGCCAGGTCTTATATGCAGATTTGTAGCCTAGGAGCAATAGGACGTATCACACAGCATAGGAGTGCAGTAGACTAAACCATCTAGGTTTGTGTGTGTGCACCGTGTGATGTCCCATAACAAGACCCCGCCAACAAGTCAGTTCTCAGAATGTGTCCCCATTGCTACATGACTCAAGATCGTAATGGAATAATATGACCTATTTTTCCCCTTTTTATATGGTTCACACTATATTTCACTGTATTTTTGTCAGTCATCCGTATATTCAGTTTAGTTATGAACTTTTGTTTTGTACACTTTTCCTTCCTTCCTTCCCTCCCTCCCTGTCTTTCCCTCCTTTTTCCCCTCCGTCTCTCTCTCCCCCTCTCTCTCCTTTGTTTCCTTCTCTCCCCCACTTTCTTTCCTTTCTTATCAAATGGTGCACAGTGGCGCACAGCTGACAAAGTCATGGCCCTCATGGCTGGTGTATCTATCCCTAGACTGGGACTGGGTCCAGGTGCCGTAGCTTACGCCTGTAATCCCTGCACTCTGGGAGGCCGAGGTGGGTGGATTGCTTGAGCTCATGAGTTTGAGACCAGCCTAAGCAAAAGCAAGACCCCATCTCTACTAAAAATAGAAAAACTGATCACTTGAGTTCAAGTTGGAGATTTCTGTAAGCTATGATGCCATAGCACTGTACCCAGGAGGTTGCTGTGAACTATGATGCCACGGCATTGTACCCAGGATGACAGCTTGAGACTCTGTCTCAAAAAAAAATCAGCCTAGCCAAAATTTTCCTGTTAAAAGGTCCAGCTATATTTGGCTTTTATATTTTCTGGGCTTTGTATTAATGCATTTGAAAATCTTGACATTAGAATTATGTTTATAGCACATACCTCATTTTATTGCCCTTTGCTTTTTTGAACTTTATAGATATTGCATCTTTTTATAAACTGAAGGTTTATGTTACTGAGTATTATAATGGTTAACTTTAACTTTTGCCATTTTGAAATGTTCTGTTTTTGTGTTTGGTCCATGCAGTGTGGTTATATCTATAGCTATTGGTAGGTCATGCATTTTAACTGCTGTATTGTATTCCATTTATACGTATTCCACTATATTATATTTACTCTTATTATTATTTTTTTTTTTTTTAAGAAATGGAATCTGGCTTCTGTCCTTGTTGGTTGATGGTTTTTTAAATCATTCCCCCCTGTCACTCCAATTTTTTTTCTGTTTGGTCAGTACCATAATAATATGGATCAGTTATGACTCAAAACTTTAAACAACTTTTGAAAAATAACTATCTTTTGTCTCATTAATGTATCAATAGGTCTTAAAACAGAAGAATTGCCTTTTGCCTTTTGCATTTCTGATTGAGCTGTTTTGCAGCAAGTTCCAGTTATATTAGTTTAAATTGAGTGTAGTCTGCTTTTCATACTTTAAAAGTGAAAGTTATGAACTGGTTATGGTGCTTAGAGTGTATGAATTGGCATAGCCCAGTACTAAACAGGTAAAAGGAAACAAAGTATAGGAAAGCAGCTAATTATAGTAATTGCAGCTGGTTTCAAAGTACTTGTAACAGTTTGTGCATAATGCTTACTTGAAAGCATCAAATGGGTGCTAGTTGTGAAGTAGAACACCTGTTTGTTGTTGAGCATGTGTTTATGCAGATGATTGTTGTTGTCAAAGCACCTTGATGTGGAGTAGTCCTGTTTACATTTACATTCTCCCCAAAGGATTAACAGTGTTCTCTCAATAAATTTGCAGTCTATTCTCCTCTCAAAGGCTGCTGTTTGGAGGGTGGTGTGAAAGAGGCAACAAGTGCTTGCTAATCACTTGAACATACATAATTAGCTACAGTCTGGTGCACTGGATTCTTTGTAGAACCATAACAATACTGATTGGCAAATGCACATAACAATAGATGTGTCACCATATAGATGTTGAAGAGTACTTGTTGTTTGTTCACTGGTATTTATCCTTTTTTTTTCCTGTTGAACTTAAGTTTTTATTATCAGTACCTTCTTTTTCCTGTTCTTTTTAGTAAACCAGTGTCAGTTATGTAATAACTCTTTAAAGTCACCACTAAGACGTAGTGTTGCAGATGTCTAGACTAACTAGATACTGAGATTTTATTTGAAAACACATTTGACCTGTTTAATAATTTCAAAGATTAAGAAACATCTAAGCTTATTGGATGGCTCAACTCAGTCCACACTGGAGGATGTGTAGATTAGTTAAATAAAAAAAGAACAAAAAACACCTGTACATTTAGGATGTATAGATCTATAAGCAAAGAACCAAAATATATTGTCTTATTTCATAATATTTTAGCTTTGCAAAACCAGGATGTTGAATGACCCAGTTGTAGGAATATTTAGACCTCAATCTTTGCATTTTGACGTGTGGATGCAAATGGCGTTCATGGGCTTTCCGTAAAAGCTATTATTATGGGAATTGTCTTTTCCCACTTCCCACCGCAGTTAGAGCCACTTTGGGGCTGCATGCATGATCCTGATTGTGTACAGATAGTCACTTGCTAACAGCAGTCTAGAGGTCTAAGTGTGGTTTACATTCCTCTGGAAAACATTCTGATAGCACTATCAGACTTCAGAAATTCTGTTTTAGAAATACTAATTAAAAAGACAGTTTTTATATAGAATTGAAAGGCTTGTTAATTTTATCTCCCTAGGAGGTTATATTGTTTGCTTATTTCACTGAAATCCTCCAACTGGCCAACCAAACGCAATGTGGCATTTCCCCAAACTGTGACATTATTTCAGGTGGTACTTGGGACAACACTTTAAGCTTTTCAGTTATGTATTTTTATGTATTAGGAGAGTATGACTAGCCTATCAAATTTGCCCTTTCATGATGTGGGAATCACCACAGACTGCCCAAATGCGGACAAACACTATGTATTCAGAGCTCGCATAGGAAGAGAGTCAACCAACCACTGTCACTTCATTTTGGTAGAGTCAAAGGGGTAAGCAGGGGATTGGGGAAGCTAGTTATACTCTGATTGGAGGTTGCTGCACGGGGAAGCTGTACATGGGTATTTTATGTGACTGGTTGGGGAGCATCTTTAGCTTTCTCTGCATCGTTCTGTGTTGGAAATCGGCAAAAGTTAGGGAAGCTGCTCATGGTTGCCCACCTTCTGAATTTTCTGGGTTCTTCACTGCGAGGCTTAGGGTCTGGCATCCTGGGCTGGATGCAAAAGTTGTGGGTCAGAGTTCTGTGGTCACATATGGTCCAACTATTGTCTGTTTTTATATTCAGTCTCCCAATGGGTACTGTTAAAGATGAGGCTGAATTTATTTTGGAAATTACTATGTATTAGCTTATATGCCTGATATTAAAATAAAAATATGTAAACCTATATGAAGAAGATTATTCTGATGGGATGTGGATATGACAAAAATTGTGAAAGTGGTAAGCAGATGAAATTAGGAGGAGGTTTCAAACTCTTGTTATTCTGGCTGGAGTTGAGTGGTGTGATCATAGCTCACTGCAGCCACAAACTCCGGGGCTCAAAACAGTCTTCCCACCTCAGCCTCTCGAGTAGCTGGGACGATAGGCACACACCATAACATCTAGCTAATTTTTAATTTCTTTTTTTAGAGATGGGGTCTTGCTGTCTTCCCAGGTTGGTCTCAAACTCCTGGTCTTAAGCAGTCCTCCCATCTTGGCTTCCCAAAGTAATGAGGTCACACTTGTGAACCACGGCATCTAGCCTGTAAGTAGAATATTATAATCTCAGAATTAAAAATGAGGATCCTGAGGGTTAGTGAAATAATTGGATTTGGGTTGCATAGTTAGTGAACAGAAGGGATGGAATTCTAACCCAGAGCCTTCTGACTCAAAATATGTTACTCTAAAGAGAGGCATGAATCCTTAGTTTACAGATGTGATGCTTGCATGAGCTGAATTACTTGGCTATGTAAAAGTTATTTTTCAGTGTTTCACCTCCAGTGCCACTGTCTTTTTCTCTTCTTCACAGAATGTTCTTTTTGGATAAAGAAGGCTTAAAAAATAATTGCTCTCTTGATTATAAAATAGCTATGGCTGCTGCTTTCCGTGTTTGTCTTCCTTATTCGAAGTTGGCCTTGGTGTGTGTGCAGAGGAGACTTTGGCTCACTCTACTGTGATCACCCAGTAAAAGTGACTCAGATCATACCTGTTAGCACTTCTTCTCCGCTTAATTCTCCTTGTTGCTGCCTCAAAACAGGTGTTCTCTAAATTTTTGTACACTTGTGTGTTCTCTATTGTCTTATTATTGGAGATATTTTCATGTCATTTTACTTAAAAATATGGATAGTAGAAAACATGAATGAGCTGCTACAACTCTGTAAGTATCTGTAGCTGGATATAGTCTTTTGCTTTTATTTTGGCTTGTGGTTAGCTTTTAATGCCCCAGATACTTATAAATTTTTGTGCTGTAAACAGAAATAACCCGAAGATATCCTTGAAATATACAAATGTTAAATACTCTTAGGAAGGAGTCGGTATAGAGGGAGACATTGAAACTATAGTTAAAATGAAAGTAAATTATTTTATTTTGGTATTAAAAATGACCTATTCTTGGCTTGGCGCCTGTGGCTTAACAGGCTAAGGTGCCAGACACGTACACCTGAGCTGGCTGGTTCGAATCCAGCCCGGGCCGCCAAACAACAATGATGGCTGCAACCGAAAAATGGCTGGGCATTGTGGCAGGTGCCTGTAGTCCCAGCTACTTGGGAGGTGGAGGCAGGAGACTCGCTTGAGCCCAGGAATTGGAGGTTGCTGTGAGCTGTGATGCCACGCACTCTATCCAGGGTGACAGCTTGAGGCTCTGTCTCAAAAAAAAAAAAAAAAACCAAAACCTATTCTTATGGGAAAATGACAAGTATACATAATGTATACTTTATAAAAGGCAAAGGCTATGTTGATTAGTAGGATGTAGGCACTCCAATTTGTACAAATAATCAACACACTGAATCCCATAATGGCATAAATGTATTCATGATCTATGTACAAATGACTTAATAAAAAAAAAATCAGCAAAAAAAAAAAATAAAAAAAAAAATAAAAGAAGTGCTAACGGGTATAATCAGAGTCACTTTTACTGGGTGATCACAGTAAAGTGAGCCAAAGTCTCCTCTGCACACACACCAAGGCCAACTTCGAATAAGGAGTATAGACGTGGAAAGGAGCAGCCATAGTTATTTTATAATCAAGAGAGCAATTATTTTTTAAGCCTTCTTTATCCAAAAAGAACATATAATGTAAAAGGTATATGTATACAAGTATACCTAAAGAAGAAAATAATAATCTATAATTTATGATCCAGAGATAAGTTATTATTTTATGTTTACTTCATTTTCTGTCAATGCACAAATTTTTATATATTGTAATACAACATTTGGAAGTTTATATTTTACTTTTTTTGTGTCCTACCTTGCTTCCCATCCCTTTACTGCCTCCATTCTGCTTATCCTTTTAGTAAAATTTATTGATTTATCTACACTGCCAGTGTACGTTTTCTCACTTTGTAGTTACTTTTCTACTTTCTAAATTATAGTCTTCATTGTGTTTCTTACTATTCCACTGAGTAGACTCACTAAATCACTTAGTGATTAGTAAAGACTAAGTAAATCACTAAAATTTGAACATTTAGTTCAACATTTACTAAGACTTAGTAAATCACTAAAATTTGAACATTTTTCCCTTTATCTTTCTCCATATATTAATATCAATCAGCACAATTAGCGACTCGCTTCTTGAGATCTTACCTTAGTGTCTCCTGAGTCATTGACCATTTCTTTCTGATATTTTTATTGACTCTTGATTCACTCACTACCTGTTATGTAAATATTAGAGTGCCATGTGACTCAATCTAGGACTCTTTTCTCTGAGGAAAAACTAGATTTTTCTTAGAAAGGTTTTTTCCATATTAACAACTTCTTCTTGTAAGGTTTTTTCCATGTTGACTCTTTCCCTTTTCTTGTAAGTCTAGCATTATGACTCTTGCTTCTTAGAGCCTAGACTATCAGTGGGTTTGGAATTTTAGTGATAGGTACTTTAAATTTGTTGATCTTAGCTTTAAAATTTAAGTTTTTTAGAAGTTTTTTTTCAACTAGTTATTCTCTGAAATCTTAAAGAACTGCCAATATATGACAAGAACAATTTTTTCAAAAGATCATTGTAGTTGCCTGTTTAGTCCTCTCTGTTCTCATAAAGTTTTAAGTAAAATAAGAGGTTTTAGGATATAATTTCCTATTTGCTAGAATAATGCATTAGCAAGCTGCAGGTTTACAAGAATCTCTTAAATTTTTTCCTGAATGATCAGAATTTTTAATTGGCATTGTGTCAAGTACTGCAAGTATTGCCTCCCTAAATATCTTTCTTACAACCTGTAGATAAGACAAAGATGAGTTTATTGCTCGTCACCACCTGGACAGAGCCTTGTCAAGGTCAGCATGTGCTGAGAACCAGAGTTTGGTTGAAGGGGCATCAGTACGGGGGTGGGGTAGGGGGTGTGTGAGAGAGAGACGCACACATCAGGATTGGATAAGGATCATGATAAAATAGCAGGGAACTAAATGAATCTTATAAACCGTTGATTGTTTCCATTGATTAGTTGATGGGTGTTTCAATTAAAGACCCTATAATCAGGGTCTCTTGAAATAATAAAATTGTGTTATACATAGCAAGTCATTGAGGGAGTGGGTAGTTTCAGTCTTCAAGTTGTGTGTGTTTTCCATTAAACTGTAATATTAATGTCATGTGATTACATTTTACCTCAAGGAATGGCACCTTTTCATTTATTTTAGGAAGATGGAGCTGAGCTCCATATAGTCAGGCAATTCTTACAAAGTATCAGCATCCCTCTGTAACTATCAAAGCAGTATTATAATTCTCTTATCTTTTTTTAACTACTCAGATTAGATCTGTTAAATTTTTGAGTTTGATACTTATAAAATAGTTAACGATGTTTTATTTTCTTTGTTCTTTTTTGTCCCCTGGGTAGAAATACTTTGAAATATAAGGGTGGAGGTTCCTTTTCTGTGGACTAAGAGGATGTGAAACTTGGTTTCATGAGTTCTAAATATTCCTAAGCTATTGTTTCAAGAAGAATAGGGTTTTCAACTTTGCATGTTTCAACCTATAATTTACAATTAAGAGTAAGAATCCTTGTACGTAGTAATAAACTTCTTGTATTGTAGGCTGATTTATGGGATTAAATGTTGGCCTTTATTTTCATCCCAAATGTCGGCTCTGCCTTGTCCTCATTTTGACCAGTTATGTATATTCAGTCTCAGTACATATTATGTAGGTTGGGCTTCTTTTAAATGTTAATGTGTTCACATTTATACTTGTGTGAATTGCTCATTTTCTGTCATAACCTAGGGGTGTGGGAGTCTGTTGAGGACTGATGAGGCAGGTTTTACCATAAGACTGATGGCGCTCTTCTCAGCTCAGGCAGGGAGCCTTGGCTAGGCCACCTATTGCAACTGCCTAAATAGGAGGTGATTGGCATAAATGTATTTGCTTTGCTTGGCTTCCTAGTGCTAGTTTGTTGAAGGATGCCAGGTATTTGGGAAACACAGGTTCTTTTTTGCTTTCCTTTATCTACATTCCTATCAAATCTTTACCTACTTTTTCAAGAGGATGCCCTGGCTTTCAAGGGCTATGAGAACAATAAGAGAACAAATTTGACTCTTTAATGTGAGCATTCTGACCCATTTTCAACCTTACACCCTTGGTCCATTTTTCTTCTGTGTTGTTTTGTCAGCTCCTTTATGTCTGTGGAACTGAGTGCTTTATTCACAAAGAACTTTCTCTTGGGTTGAAAAAGAGAATATTGGTTAATAAGCTGAGCAACTGCAGACTAAGATTTCAGGAAAATTGATGACTATTATTTTGAGAAATTACTATTGCTTAAGTTGCTATAGAAACTGAACGTAGATATTGATAAATGACCATATTAATATTTTCTATATTTTTACATCGTTACCTGTGTTCTGTTCATTTTATAGTATAAAATATTTTTACATTTAGTAGGTAGGTCAAATGACACTAACTCTACTTTTTTCCCCACAGTTTAAAAAAAATACCTGACTCTTAATTCATGGAATTTTTCCAGATTTTACTACTAGAATTTATTTAAGCATCTTCTTCTAACACATATATAATTAGTCTTATTCTGCTATTTTCTGCCTTTTATAAACAGTTGAAATGGATTTGGCTATTCAGTGGATATTAGGGAGTGTGTTCAATCTGTCTGCCTATGGGAACTCCAAATTTATTAAATTTAAGATTAATTATAATGCCTCATTATTAAGTGATCTAAACAGACTTTAAAAAACTTGGAGTACTCACCAGCATAATAGACACATTATTGTTGGAGGTGTTCAACTCCAGACCTGCCCTGTACTAGGCCTTTGTGTCCACTAGGCTTTTAAAAAGGACAGTAACTTCCTTACTAAGTGCCCGAGAAATGAGTGAACGACATAACCAGCTTTCTGTGGTTACTTTGAGCTGTTACTTTGAAGATTGTAATGAAGTGTATATTGTTTAGGCAGGTTGAATAAGTTGTGATACATATATGTGGCATGTTTATCCTTTTTATTAATGTACCAAAATCATATAAGCTAATCACCACTCTTACTAATTTTTCTTGGCAATGGTTTTAGAAGAAGTAAATATATTTGGATTGCCTATTGAAAAAACCCAAGAGACTTTCAAAAGGAATGTAAAGATATGTAGTCTCTTAACCGTATGATTTTATCTTGTTTAGTTGCCAAGGACCTTGTTTTCATGGTCACGTCCCCACTCTCTGTCCTTGAGAATCTGTGAATGCTGTGACTCGTGTTACTGTTTGGAGTTTATTCTTGTTTCTGAAGTAGAAACACAGAGAAGGAGTTCTACTACTGTGTTATCCAGCTGGAATGATCACCTGTTCTCTTAGAGTGGCATATAATTTCTTTGCCTTGCACCTTTGTGGTAATGCTGTGCTCTCGTGAGTACTTTCTTGATTCTAGTTTCTGATGAAACACCACCCAACTTGAGCTGTACATGAAGCTTGAGTGCATGAAGCTCAAGTTTCGCCTCTTTTATTCAGGCTTCCCTTGTGAAAATACACTCCTCTCTCTAGAATTCTGTCAGAACTTTTCTTATTGCCCTTACCTTAATTTGTTACTTGTATTCGGGAGCTCCCTCCCTATATTATAAGATGTTTTAGAGCAGTAGGAACTTGTCTTTTTTCTTTGTTTCTCCCCCATCCCCCCACCCCCGTCTCGTACTTTATTTTGTTGATCAGGCATTTGTTGAATGATCTAAGTGTAGATTTTAATTTAAAAGTCAACTTTCTATATTTTACCAAATATAGAATATAAATGTCTTAACACAGTAACTAAGAAAATGCAATGAAGGCTATGTTAACCAGTTTGAAAATATTTCAAATTGTAAATAAAACCAGCACATTATACCCCATGACTGCATTAATGTACATAGCTATGATTTAATTAAAAAAAAAGTCAACTTTCTGCTCACAGGAGAAATTTAGCTGTTAAGTTAGTTATTTCTTAAAGAGTAGACTGTATGGCCCACATGGATTAAAATCCTCTGGGATGCTTGTAAAAGTACAATTTTCTAGAAACAAGAATTAGAATTTTTAGATTTGGGATTCTTAAATATGGATGCATTTGTATTAAATACCATTAGTAGTCATATTTATACTTAAATTTAATACTCATCTTTTGAATTATGATGGAAATTAGTAAAAAAAGTATTTCAGCATAGAAATATTTATACACAATGTCAAAAATATAAATAATATTAAGGTATCATAAATTATATAATTAGAAAAATTTTCTTCATTATGTCATTGGAAACTAATATTTTTATTCTCAATTTTTGGTTTTGATTACTGATTTACACACATAGTTTCCTAATATATTTTGGTTTATAAATTTTATTTATTTATTTATTTATTTTTTATTTTATTATTTTTTTTATTTTATTTATTTATTGAGACAGAGCCTCAAGCTGTATCCCTGGATAGAGGGTGAAATCACCCTCACAGCAACCTCCAACTCCTGGGCTCAAGCGAGTCTCCTGCCTCCGCCTCCCAAGTAGCTGGGACTACAGGCGCCCACCACAACGCCCGGCCATTTTTTGATTGCAGCCATCACTGTTGTTTGGCGGGCCTGAGCTGGATTCAAACCCGGCAGCTCAGGTGTACGTGGCTGGCGCCTTAGCCGCTTGAGCCACAGGTGCCGAGCCTCAATTGTTATTTTTAAATGAATACATTATCCAAGTTAGTTTTTCTTCTTGTACATTGCCCTTGATTGATTTATTTTTCACCTAAACTTATATGAGCCTTTTACTAAATTAAAGCTTCCCTTCGCCCACTCGATCACTAAAGACAGCACATTCTCTCCACCTGCCAAACAAGAAAAGCATCCCTGTATAAAAATGCACAATACCATCCTCAAATTTATCCCAATCTATTCACTGCTTAGATGTTTTTACTCATGTCAAAAACAGTCATCAAATATTAGAATAAAAGGAGCTTAAAGAGAATGTGGCACAGATAGATTTCCAAAATCAGTTTCATAAGGGGAAAAAAATGTGCAAACCTTCCAAGCTCGGCTTGAGCATGCAAACAGTATCTCAGAAAAGTTTCCTCAAGCCAAATGTCCATGCTTTTCAAAAGCTTTGGTTAGCATTTGATCTAACTAAAGCAACCACTGCAATACAAGTTGCCTACTTTAGTCCTTCTTAACCAGAGCACCTTTTGTTCAAATATCTATATTTAGGAATTAGAGGAGCAAGTGAGAGTACTGGCCAGGTCTATGTGTGAACATCAATGAAAATCTTTTTGAAGTTTTTTTCCCATTTGCTTGGTTTTTTGGTTTGTTCAGTCGTTGTGGCATTTGGCAAGAAATAACAAGGTGGACAAAGAATTGACTGAAGACGTCACAGCTGTCCATGCACACAGGTCATACTGGATGGGTCTGCAGTAAATTTCTAGTTACAGAAATTGCTATTTGCATGCCTTGACAACAGAAATCACCCTATTTTCTGATAAAAACAACTTCAGTTTTGAACAAACACAGCTAGCTATACGGCCCACATGTTCGTTGTAAATCTGCATCCAGTAGTCACATTTTCCTTTACACTTAAATTATTCCTACCTAAAGCCTCCTAAATGAAGCAGAATCAACTAAATATAATTGCTTTTGTTTGTGGCCTTTGTGGTGAAATTTTGACAAAAGATAAATTAACTGACAAAAGATAATTTTGATGCAAACTGCTGGATCACACCACCACCACCACAAGTGGCTATGGGCAATGTGCTTTTTAAAAAAAAACTAGAATTCTGTTTAATTGCCAAATAGCAAAAGAATGAAATATCCCCATGATATTCTTTTTTCAGAATCATTAAGTCATCACCCTGACAAGGATTTGTAAAAGTCATCTAAATTCAACATGAATCTTGATCTGTGTATCACCCAAATACACATCTAAAACTATTCTAAAAGTTCTCTGCAGAAGAAATGCCACCAACAACCTCAGTGACACAAGGTCAGACAATTACGTTCAGGGACTCATCCTAGAAAATGTGCTGCATACGTCATTACTGAATGTCACTACAGGTACCAGAGGGCCGTGGGGAGTATTTCAAAGGTGATTTAATTGTCAGACTTTGTACATTTAGTAAGTAACAAATCTCTCTGTTCTAGTAATATCTTTGATGTGCTATCCTCACTCAATACAGCGGAATATGAACCCCAAATAAAGAATCATAAGCAGATGGAGGCTTATTCCAACTCAACAAGCTAGTTGGTACTTTAGAGAAATGACATCTTAACAAATATTTTGCATTTCTACACCAACCTACATATTTTAGTATTTTAATATTTTTCCCATGAGAAAAAGGTATATACATGGTAGAAATTTTTATCTTTGTTTTGAAACCATGAACAGCATCAAAAAAATGATTTTTCCTGATTTATCTCTCTTCATTTTCACTGTTATTCAACTCATTCTATTAGATAGTTCTTTAATGACTTCTATTTTAATCATAATTCAATCAAAATTTGGGTGGGGGAAGAATCATTTTTTAACTAAGAGAGTTGTTTATGTTCAATAATTATATACCACAGTGTTTCCTCTCCAGTTTTATTTTCTTTATAAACCAGACTGCTTTCCCCTAAAAGTAAATTTCTGGACATTCTACTTCATCATCCACTCAGAAGATGCGCTATTGCAGAGCGTGATTCAAGTGAAGTGTGTGGCACTGCTCTCGCCTTGGCCCAAACAGCACTGCTGGAGAGATGTCACCGCATGCAGGCAGCGAGTTCCTACGTGAAGCTCACGGGTGTAAGCAGCAGACTCTGCATGTGCACACGTGTGACGGGAGCACCAGACTGTGCATGTGCATGCGTGTGATGGGAGCACCAGAATGTGCATGTGCACACGTGTGACAGGAGCACCAGACTGCATGTACACGCATGTGATGCTCTGTAAGAGCTCAAAACTGGGAAGCCATCTCCAGAGTATATAAGTGAAGTTATAGAACATGCAATCTTCATTAAGCTACAAAGGATACTGGAAGTAGCAGAGGAAACTCGGTTGTAGTGTCGATTTGTTCTTAGGTGTGTAGGGAACCTAGGAACCTGCTTTAAGTAATGAGAAGCATTAGAACAGTTTTTGTTTGTTTTTAAACTATTTTAGGAGAGACTATGGAATGCAGTCTAGAATAGACTAGAATATGTGTTCTATGTAGATAAACATAAATAAAATATCAATTCTAGGTGTCAGGCAGCCTTGTCTAAAATAACCCCTTCTATTTCAAGGAAGAACCTAAAGGCTTAAAACCCAAGTAAGAGGATGCGGCCTGAAGACTTCAAAGGCAGGAGCAGCCACAGAAGAAACTCTGAAGTGAACACCAATAGGATTTGGTCGATGGGTGGCTTTCAAAGAAAGATGGCAGAGAAGAATCAAGGATAATTAAGAGTAGATTCTACAGGTGACCAAGGAAATGGGAACTCCTTGCTCAACACACCTCTATAAAAGGGTGATGAAAAATAAAGCAAGACTCCTATCCATGGGAAAGTTATTAAAAGAACCTAACATTCCTGCCTCCAGAGTGCAGTCATGGAAGAACCATGCCCTACTCAGAGTCCCCCAGCCCGCAGCTTCTCCATCAACAGCTTACACCAAGAAAGCCCTGAATTTAAGTCTCCAATACTAAGAACCCTCGTCCTTTGAGAGTTACTTCCTTCTATATGAAAAATTTCCTAAACAGAATACCATCCTCAACAAGATATCTTTCATTCTTTCAGAGGATTCTAGTCTCTCTCTCACAAATTCACACTCACACTCAGGCTTCCTGAATTGTAATCTTGAACCCCGAACCACAGGACGTGTCCTGCCTTCCACTAAGACGGCAATGCCCATGGCAAAGAGTCAGTTTTCCCCGATTTACTTTACAAAGTGATTTCCACATCTTAAATTCCACACGCTCTTCTGGTTTTCCCCCAACTTGCAGTCCCAAGTCACAACCTCTTTTTAGCCCTGAACCCCCCAGCACCTGGAATCACTATAAATAGCTGCGACATCAAGTCTCCCAGGACACACATGAACACACTATTGATAAAATCTCACAGCATGATAAAATGCAATAACTACTGGAATAACATAGCAGCAGCCGCAAGTGAACAACGTAAGAACAGCTGTTTGGAGGGCGTGTCAAGGTAACATCAGGAGATCCGCACTTCAGAAATTCAAGGCTCCCTAAAAGATTTACATAATTAACTGCCTAAAGAAGTGGGAACTGAAGCTGTGACACCGGCCTCTTATATTCACCAGCATCACAGAAGAACAAACAGCAACTATTTGCACCATCAAAACACAACATTGTTGAGCCAACCTAGTGCTCCCAAACGCAAGTTGGCCAAATGCTTCCCTTCCTGCACCACACTGCTGTCCCACCCCTGCTCATGCTGCCCGGCGGCTCTTCTTAGCCAGATTAATAGAAGCACAAAGGAAAGACCAGAGGGAGAGGACTATTGGACCACAGGGTGCAGATCCAGGGATTCCAGCTGTTCACTAAAGTCAAGGATGCGCCTGGTAACAGCCACATGCTAGGGTCAGTATTCCATGCAGAAGAGCACTCCTGGCCTTGAAACCACCTGCTAGCCAACATCCAGACTGGCCCCCCCTAGCAAGATTAAGACACTGAATTTGGTTGGGAGCCAGGACCACGCTGACAGCTAGAGAAAGAAAATACCTAGTCAGAAAGATCAGAAAAAAACAGAAGAGCTTAAAGAACAGTGACTACTGTTCATAAGGAATTAATCTCTACAAAGGTTTAGCCTGAAGTTTTTGGCGTCACCTGTGTACAGTGGATGAGTTTGACGTAGATACTCACAGTGACTCAAAATGGCAATGACCACTGAGCACACTGGTGGCCCCAGGAGGGCTCGTGTGGGACCTACGACACTCTGATTAAGTTTTATCCTTCAGCTCTGTGTGCAGACGGGGAAGCCAGAACACAGCGAGGCTCAGTGAACAGCCCGGTCAAGCTGCTGGCACACGCTGGACTCAGACTCAAGTGATCCAGCTCAGACCTTAAAGACGTGCTCTTTTCACTGTCACCTGCTCCCTTGAAGTAAAATTACATCAGAAGTGCCCTTCCAAAAAGCAAACTTAAGTTTTAAATTATCTTTTTATTATGGAAAACTTTGGAACACTAATCTAAAGAAAAGTATTTCCCGCTATTTATTTAAGGTGAAAGCTAGAGGAGAGGATGAAAAACAATATGGTTCTTTTGTGGTGGGGGGGGGGGGGTTTCTACAAACATTTCAACGATCTCCTTCTCTCCTGTATACTCACTAATTTTTGAGATGCACCAATGGCATGAAGGAAATTAAAGAAATTCTACCTTATGGTATCAAAATTAAGGGTCTTGGCTGAAAACATTTTAAAAACCAAGGAAAAGTAGAAATGTACTAAGAAGAATGAGGTCAGGCTGGGGAGAGGCAGGGGTGTGCACTGGGAAAGGGGAAGTCACGTGACAAAACAGCAACTATTCGTGCTCTGATGAGAAGCCACTTTGTGTTTACCTGGAAGCCCCCAACAAGAGCAGCGGCCCGCTTCTCTGCTGAGGTTTCTTGAGGGCATGGGCATCGCCACCAGCCATTGTCTCAGCTCACAGGGCAATGCACATTACACCCAAACAGCTGGGAAGAGCCCGCCAGGCCGGTGCAGGTTCCAGCTTGTCAAGAGAGGCCCTAAGAGGGGTATTCTGTTTTTCACTGTGTCTCCTAACATTTCACACATCTGCAGAGTCTCTGCAGTCACGTAGCCTGCAATGGCCTGCAATGGCCCAGTAAATATCCCAGGACCCAGACAAAATGCGAGGTGCGGAGGCCGAGCCCATCTAGGTGGGGAGCCGTGCTGTTTGTCCAAAGCTTGTCTCAGCCAGACCACCTTCCCACCTACTTTTTGGGCAACCCTCAGAGGACAGCAGCTGCTAACTAAAAAAAAGAAAAGCGTACAGTGGAGGAGGCAAAAGAATTATTTTTAAGAAAGAGCACAGTCTAACTTCTCTCTCCACCACCCACTCCACACCACCTCCTCGCTCCCTTGTCTCTCCTCCCGCTCGCTCTTCCCCAGCCGCTCCCTCCTGGTGGCTTGGCGCCCCACACTGTCACACACGCCTCCCTCTGTGTGTCCCCCGCTGAGACACCAGCTCTGACGCCACGCCACACCGGGACTGCAGCTGTGCGAGGACCTGGAGCTGCTGCCAAGCTTGGGGGTTACAAGGCCAGCTCCAAAAGTGTAAGAATCAAACGTGCATTCAATGTTCAGAAATCTGCCTTGACACCAGACCACAGAGGAAATAAAAAGCTTCTGTTACAAACGAAATGAGACTTTCATTATGTCACATTCTCAATGTGCCTAAATAACTGAAGATATTTGCTTTTCCTCTTTTCGTAAAATCTCTTTCCTATTCAATTCTATGGCACTTTTTTTTTTTTTTTTTTTTAGAAACTAGGTCTCGCTATGTTGCCCAGGCTAGAGTGCAGTGGCCATTCACAGGTGCAAGCATAAGGCACCACAGCCATGAACTCCTGGGTTCCAGCAACCCTCCCAGTCAGCTTTAAGTAGCTGTAGCCACCACGCCTGGCTCTTGCCACGTTGATGTGGCTCCAGGAGAGCACCTGAGCAGGGTGTGGAATGGTGAGCGTGTTTATGTGTGCATGATGAGTCCCTGTGCCCTGTGGACACTTTCTCCCATTGCCTGTGGGTGATGAGCAACCCCACACACTCAAGAGTCATCCACCCAGAGCAAAATGCCACTTGGGCTATAGACAAAATAATGAGGCACTTCCCACAGAGCGGTAATTAAACCTGCACACCAGATTTTACATGGTGAAGGAGAAAGGCAAAGCAAGGGAATGTAAGAATGATGTGCAAGGCTTAAAACGAGATCAGCAGCATCTTCATCAAGAATGTAGGAACATTTAGAGAAGTGCAACCAAAGCTATCCCTTCCTCAGGAGTGGCCCATTCATTTAACTGTTCTGGCATAAACACACACTAAGCAAGGTGACAGAGACAACACAGTGAACAAACGGACCTGACTCTTGCTCGCCCAGAACTTACAATCTAGCATCAGCTCACGACAAGAGTGCTGGCTCACAAAATCGCAAGCTGAACACGTGTTATTAAGGATACTAATAAAGAGCTGACGGAGTGATGGACAGGAGCCTGCATTAGATATAGGGGTAAGGAAAGGCCTTCTAAAGAGGAGAAAATTTAAGGCCAAAATATAAAGAAAGAGAAAAACTAGGCTTGGCATCCGTAACACAGTGGTTACGGCACTGACCACATGCACCAAGGGGTAGGGTTCGAACTTGGCCTGGGCCAGGTAAACAACAGTGACAATTGCAACAACAAAAAAATACAGCCAGGCATTGTGGAGGGCACCTACAGCTACTCAGGAGGCTGAAGCAAGAGATTCACTTAAGCCCATGAGTTTGAGGTTGCTGTGATGCCACAGCACTCTCCCAAGGGTGACAAGTGAGACTCTGTCTCAAAAAAAAAGAAGAAAGACAAAAACTAACCCAGGACAAGAATGACCATCCTGGGAAGATAAGCTTGTATGTGCAAAGGCCCTGAGGCAGAAAAGGCTTCAGCATCAAGGAACTAAACATCAGTGTGGCCAGAATAAAGATTGCAAGCAAAGGACATCTCCACACAGGACCAGAGAGCCACGGTTGCCCTCGATACCCACGGGAGGTTTTATTCTCAGGACAGAGGCATGTTCACAGAGGGTGAACATGACCCAACTAACACTTTGTGACGACCACAGCCGCCTCTGTGTGGAGAGAAACTTGAAAGGCAGAGGCCGTGCAGGTGTCTAAGCAAGAGACAGTGATTCTCTAGACCAAACTATAGCTGTAAACCTAAAAAGGACCAGACGGACTCAGGCTTATCTTAGAAGTCAGACATATCAACAGAAATCATACGGAGCTGAGAGCCAGGGAAGAACCAAAGATGACCCTCCTCAGTCACCGTTTCTATGTGTGTTGTTTGGGATTTCTCCCAGAAGTTATAAGCACCACATGAGGCCCTGCCTGGCATATGGGGGATCTTGTCCCTGGGGCGCACGGCATGTCTATAAACGTAAGTCAATACTGACCACCAATGGTGACCACGGCTTCTCCTGACAGTTGGACAGGTGTTTCATTAAATGAATTTCCCTATAAGAATTCAATTGTCATGTCGGAACGAGAGTCCTGTGGCTTCCACCCAAATCACGGGGTTACATGTCTTTCTATATCTGGGCACAACAACTCTGACTGTTAATTAGATAATCAACTACAAATCCATCATGAGCAGCAGAGAAAATGAGGCAATTTCTAAGAGAACCTTCATGTCAAATTCGATGATTCACACCAAATATGTCAAAGGCATATTATTGCATAACTTACTGACCAGCAGAAAAAACTAACTAAAACACATAAATTTACAATAATTTCCTTATGACTATTGAATAATTTGGCCCTTAACACCTGTTTCTCCCTAACAACTAACTGTCTTACTTCAGAAAGCCAATATATGAAATAACGCAGTGTTCCCCCAGGAGGAAACCTGGGGGGTAAAGAGAATGGGTTGCCTTATTTACCCTACATGCTGTACTTAACCCCGTCCCCAAATGCCACAGAAAGCAACAGTGTTCTGTGGCAACAGCTGATGCACCTGCAGTGTCCGCAGCCCTGACCTGATCAGTCTTCATTACTGAGAGTTACTGGTGCTGCTCCCGCTGCTGGTAAACGTCATCCTCTCAAATTCCCTGGGCCCACTTGTCTAGGTGAACACCCCTGTACTTGTTAATACTTATAGTGATGATGCATGCTTGTTCTTAAATTGCAGAAAGAAAGATGAGTTATAAAAGACAGAGAGAGAGAGAGAGAGAGTGCTCACATACACCCACTGGGGAGGGCACCTCTCATGGTGGCTCAGGCCTTGCCAAAACGAACAGTAAATGGAGGTAACAGTCACAATTTATCTGGAAAGTGATGTTATCTTTTATTCCTCCAGACAATTAACTATGACCTTCTTATAGGTAGTTCACGGACTTTGCTCACCACAGACTCCATTACTTTAGTTGATATACAAAGGATCCCTTTCAGAAAGATTTCCCACAATGTTTCAATCAAAAGTATATAACTTAAGTCTCTTGCCCTCTGGTCCTTCTAAGACTTACACGTACTCTAACACCCTTTAATTTTAATTTTGTGGTCCATCTCACGCTGTCCTCCAAGCTTGATCTTGAATTCCACGGTCATCACACTGCTCCTCCCAGCGCCTTCTGCACAACAGCAGGTCCCCATCACTGTGCCACACCCTCTCTAACTCTGAACTCACGTTTCCACACCCCCCAGCTTTCTTTCCAGTGTGTCCTGTCATCAGCCGCAGGGACTGAGCTCCACCTTTCTCTGTGCCCTCCCGCCTCCCCCCCACGCCCCCACAATGCACTTCACTGCAGGGTCCGCATTTCCACAAGCGTAGTAAGGACGCACAGAACGGACAGAGCTTTGCCAACACAAAAAGCTGTCGCCGTGACTCCTGCTGGGGATTTCCTAAAACTGGCATGTGTTTCTCCTGCACATCACATTTGTTCTCACTTCAGCCTTACGGCAACCCGTGCAGCCAAACATCCTCCACACTAAAAGAAGCAAAAAGCCACACACACACCCCTGAACCACAGCCGACCGGAGTGCTCCCGCCTCCTGCTGCTCTGCTCTCCATGACACTTTTATCCAATGTGTGGCATCCTGTACATTCACAGTTTCAAGAGCTGTGTTGCCTGGGTGTGGTGGCTCAGTCCTGTAATCCCAGCACTCAGGGAGGCCGAGGCAGGTGGATTGTGTGAGCTCAGAATTTGGAGACCAGCCTGAGCAAAAGCAAGACCCTGTCTCTACTAAAAGCAGAAAAACTAGCTGGGCATCGTGAGGAGGAGGATTGATTGAACCCAAGAATTTGAGGTAGGTTGCAGTGAGCTATGAGGATGCCAATGCACTCTACCCAGGGTGACAGAGTGAGACACTGCCTCAAAAAAGAAAGAAAGAAAGAAAGAAAAGAGCTGTGTTACTTTGTTAGCTCAGCCTTACGGGATGCATTCCTACAATTCCTTTTTTAAACCACTGACCTGGCCCGCAATTTGGTAAAACACCACCTATAACTCTGACATTTGGAAAGATGTACAAATACATGTGTGTACGCTCTCATCTTGATCTACTGTCTCAACAGAACCCATTTATAAGCAGAAAGGATCCACGAAGTTCTTTGTCTTCCAGTCACGACTGGTCACTACAGTCCAATGCCACCTGCAGCCCCCCGCCCCTCCACCCACCAGAATGCAGAGCACACAGCTGCTCTGAACGGTGTCAGCTCTTCCCCGATCCACTCAGACCCCACTGGGTGATCAACACACCGGCATCAGACATCGTCCTTGAGCACAGACCACCCAATTTTATTTATTGCAGCCCTCCCCGCTCAGCCACAAGACTCTAACCAGCACCTCTTCCACAGCACCCACAGAGCACTTACTCAGGGGCTTCAGGATGCTGCTGCCAGACTCGTCGGCATTCTCGACGTCAGACCTGTCGGAGTAGTTCTCAGAGGCTCTCTCCTTCTCCTTCTTCTCCTTGTGTCCTGTCTTTCTCTTGTGGCGTCTCCTCCTCCTGTAACTTTTTGGCACATGAACCCCGATATAGATGGTGTGGTGACCTAAGGGAGGAATAGAAACCACCGTCAGTCTAAATCACGTTCTCTGCTGCACAAACCCCACACGTGGTGCACAGCCGGAAGAAAACATCTCGAGTCCAGAAGGACCAGTCCATACGTGACAGGCTCAACCTGGAAAACTAAAGTGTCCTCCCAATATTCAGTTAGCTACAGAGGACTCCAACCAGTTGGCGGGCCCAGGCTGCTGAGAGGGTGTGCTCTGTCTAGCTCCATCCAGACAGACTACTTCTGCTTAGGACAACCAAAGAACACCAAACCAGAAATCAGGAATCCTTGATTCTGCCCACACTTCTGCTACCAATTAGCTATATGACCTTGAGCATGTCCCTTCCCCCCTTGGGCTTCAGCTTCATCATTCATATAATGAGAGACTTCCACGGGCAATCCCTAGAGGCCCTGCCAGCTCCACCTTCCCTGAGCCTATGATTATACTGAATAGAGCTACAAAAATAAAGATTCAACTCACAGTTCAAAAAGTCATTTTGCTAAGGATAAGTTCCACAATAAAACTTTTTTTTTAAACCTAATCAGCAGAATAGAGACTTAGAACTGGGACAAACTGAGAAAAATAAGACATACTTGGAGAGGAAACTTTAGAAATACTCAGATGCTCATGCTGAGAAACAGCTAAGATGAATGTCAGCTACGGTGCCATTCTCATTTCTCTTTATTCATTTCCAAAAGTTTCTAAAAACTGGTTGTTGCAATGATAAAAATAAACCCAGCCCAGCAAAAATTGCCTTGAAGAGAAGGGCATGAGGAAAAAGGGTTGTGAAATGCGTTCAGTTCTCTAGATGGAAGGAGCTGCAAAACTGACAAGTGGTATTATTTTTACAAAATCTGATAAGACAAAGAAAAGGGAACGCGAAGTTCCACATCTTTATTTTTAATTGGGAAACTTTTACTTTCACTTTATATACAGTATAACTTTGGAATGTAGGAGCTACTATTTTAGAAATAAAGTGAAGACTTTTTTTTAAACTGCACATTAGATTAGATAATCTCATCTATGGGTTTGATTTCCCATTTCTGGAATTATTCCTTGATGACAACTTCATGGTGCCACAGACATCACATACCTCCATGCAAATACACAAGCACACAGTATGTCTCCTGCAAACTGTCATGAAATATTTCCCACAGCAGCTCAACAGGCCTGTCCAAAAGCATCACAATTCACAGGATTGTTTCCTTCAACTGGCAAGTTTACAAGAATGTCCTACAAGAAAGAGATTCCAATTAAAGAACGCAGACCCGCAGTGAATGGGTTAGATTCAGAAGAAAACACCTGATGCTTGGAACGAAGCTGGAGGCATCGCTACACAAAGCCACACACACACACAGAGAGCAACCCAGCCACGACAGAGCACAGTGGGATAAGGCCCCGAATGGACGCCAATGAGACATGGATCACGCTTAGCCATTTGCAAGCAAGTTGTTCTCATGGGAAAGCTGCATTATACTAGGAAGTAGGAAATGTCTCAGAAACAATGTGAGTTAAGAAACAGTGTCAATTGTTTCCTGCGCTCTGGTTACTGAGGGACTTCTGTAGCTTTATCTCATTTCTCAACAATGTAACTAAGCAAAGCCAAACAATTTCTTCAGTAAATCGGATACTGAAACCTTGGCTGCCTTCACTCCAGAAAACACACAAGAAATTTTAGAGGTTGAAAAATTTGTTTAAAACTTGTCACATCAAATATTTTCGAATCCTTATTAAATAATGGCAACTAAGCAAAAAATGGCAATTAAACTATATTAGTCATATTGATGCTATACAGAAAGATTCTTTTAAATATATTTACTCAAATCCTCATGGTACATTTGATCAAACCATTTAAACAACAGTCTCTATGGTGTACAGGGAGATCTCTATGAAGTAGTGTTGGCAGCCTAGAGAAAGAATTTGGGCAATTCAGAGTGAGCTTCCAACCCTAGGGAGGAACGTCCTTTACTGTTTGGAACCTGGTTTGAGCTGCCATCGCCACAGAGCCGGTGCCGTTCTGTCTGCGGCTGTCACAGGCCTCCTCCCTGTGGGGGTTCCATTCATCCACATCTCCCCCGTCCCACGCTCCACTCTCACCTCCACACAGCTGGGAAGCTTACAGCTGTGACAATGCCTGGCAGAGCTCTGTGTGTGCAGAATTGGTTCCTGTCGAGCTGTCCCAAATTCCAGGCATTTTTTAAAATCAGTTTTATTGAGGTATAAGTTATAAGCCTGAAAATCCACTCGTTTTAAAGCTATGACTCAATGATTTCAGTATTTTCACGGAGATGTGCAATCATGACCATCATCCGGTCTTAGAGCACTTCTCCAGTCCAGAAAGATCTCTCATGCCCAAGCAATCAGTCACTCTCTGTCCCACTCCTGTCTGCCCCATGCAAACACTCCTAGGCACTGTCTACACTCTCAGTGGTGGCCTCTGGGAAGCCACAATTCTCTGGTGCCTACATGGCTTTGAACTTTTTGTGGGGCTTTTTGGAGAACAATAAAATAGGATGTTCCCTAAGTGAGGAAGACACGGCTTATCTAGAACTTCCACAGGGCATCATGGCACTGAGCTGAACGAGTCAAAGCACAAAGTGTCTCCTCCTCTCGCACATCACTGGCAAGGAAATTGCTCCTTTCTGCCTGTGTTCAGTGTGGCTCTGGGAGGCCAGGGACAACACTTGCTGCTTCAATTAATCCTCAACCTCTACACCTCTTTGCCCGTGAGAGGAGAGCAAGACAGCCCTGCTTTGGGGGTGAGTGTAGGACAAATGAGCCATCTCAAAGTGACAACCAAATACTGGATAAGTTGCATGTGGCAAATAATAATAAAAATACTGTCCCCCCAGAAGACTATCTTCATGATCAACAGAAGAAGCATTATTGCTGAAATATGCTATTATTGATGAGAATTTTGTAGGTGAAACTCTGCGTTTGTTTTCATCTAATATCTTTGAGACAGGATGGTGGACCAGAGACACCACCTGCCAGGTCATCTCAAGATCATCTCAGAAAGAAGAAAAAACAAATAATAATGGATTTGGGTATAATTCCAAGGAGGAAGTTGTCAGAACCTACAAGAGATTCCAGTGGAAGAAGCTGAGGAACAAAACAAAAGGTGCGAGACAGTAAAGTAGGACAACCCCCGAGTGGCTGGAGCCCAGCAAAAGGGAGGACAGAGGGGAGTTCGCCCTCACGCACACCTCCCACGGTCCGCAGGCCCCTGAGCAGCTGGGGTGCTCGTCTACCCTCATGATCTCCAGGAGCTGAGAGCTTCCTGAGCACACGAAGCCAGTCTGCATTGGGCCCTTCCCACCACAGATCTAAGCCAACACAACAGGTGCCATCTTGCCTCTCCACCCACCATGCACCTTTGTCCTCCCCAGGGGGCTTCAGCTCCTCAGTTTTTGTTGTGCTTATTCCCACAGATACGTTCTCTAATTCTGGCCAAGACCACAGGATTCCCAGGAGCCCAGTGGGGCCCACATGATATATGTGACCCCAGAGTATGGACATTCCAGGTGGGCTATACTTCAGAGAAAGGGACAGAGACCACCAGAGTGCTGGTTCTTGTCCATCCAGACTCCCCCCTCCCCACGCTGTCAACTGGGCCAGAACTCTCAGGAGCTGCTGCTCCCCACTGTTGGTGCTCAGACCACACCAGGGTTTCCACAGAGAGAGGGCTCAAGCCTAAACTCTTAAAGGCCTGCAGAAGACTAAAGAGCACTCAGAATGTGAGCTCCCTGTTCACACCCCAGTGCTGCCGGCCCAGCTACCCCAGCAGAGCAGGGCACACCGCTTAGCACAGGGTCATCAAACCTGCTTGAGCAGCCCCCGGGTCACTCAGGACCTGCGCCTTCTCCCTGCCATGGTCAGGGATTGATCTATGGGGACACAGGAACAGGGCCACAGGCAAGATCCCGTTCTCCCAGGATACAATCATATTTCGCAGGGGCACAGAGAGGACATTTGGAAAGTGATCTGGGAAGGTGAGGAACCCTATATGGGCAGAACTACAAAGAGAGCGCAGTTTGGGTCCCAGCCCCAGTATACAGGCAGAGTCCCCTCTCCCCACAGGAAGGCTATGCCTCAGCCCATGGTGGGAGCCCAGACAGGAAACTCCCAGTACAGCACCACTGTTGAGGAGCTCAACTAGCCTGACTTCCTGCCTTCTGGCAGATGCCAGAGGGAGACCAGAGAACAGGGAAAGGAGAGAAGAGTGAAAGCTGACCCTAACAGCCAGGCTGTGAGTCTCAGACCACCTCACTTCTGCAAGCAGACCTTCTGGCTGGGCAGGACCATGTGAGCCCCTCCATGGTGACTTTCTTCAGTGGCTGGGAGCAGACCTTTGAACCCTGCTAAAAGAACTACCTTACCAACTTTTTTGGAGCCTAAGGGCAGGCTCACCCCACCCAGCCTCGTCCAGCCTCACTCCCCAACCCTACCAAATCAAATTAAAAAGTATATCAAAAAAACAATCTACCATGACCAAGTGAGCTTCATTCCAGAAACGCAAGGATGGTTCAACTTATATACACCAATAAAGGGGATTTGCCACATAAACAGAAGCTAAACAAAAACCATGTGTTACCTCAATAGATGCAGAAAATGCATTTTAACAAAATTCAGCACCTCTCATAATAAATATCCCCAGCAAACCAAGCACAGAAGGAAGATATCTCAAAATTACACAAGCCATATATGACAAATCCACAGCCAGCACAACACTGAATGGGGAAAAGTTGAAAGCATTCCCACTAAGAACTGGAACAAGACAAGGCTGCCCACTGTCACCACTCCTATTCAACACAGTCCTAGATGTCTTAGCCAGAGTCATCAGGCAAGAGAATAACATTCAGGGCATCTGAACGGAGATGAAAGAAGTCAAACCATTGCTTTTCACAGAAGTCTGATCTTATACCTAGAAACCCCCAAAGATTCTGCCAAGAGACTCCTGGAACTGATAAATAAATTCAGCAAAGCCTCAAGTTATACAATCAATATACACAAATCAGTAGCATTCCTAACATCAACAACAGTCAACCTGAGAGTCAAAGCAAAGACTCAATACCACTCGTGATTCCTACAAAGAAAATAGATTACCTAGGAATACACTTAACCAAGAAGGTAAAAGATGTCTACAAAGAACCACAAAACACTGAAGAAGAAATCACAGATGATACAAACAAGTGGAAAAATACATTATGCTCACAGATCATCAGAATCAGCATTGTTAAAATATTCACACTATCCAAAGTGATTTATAAATTCAAAGTAATTACCATCCAAATACAAATGTCATCTTTCACAAATCCAGAAAAAATAATTCTATGCTTTCCTTGGAATCAGAAAAAGGCCCAAATAGCCAAAGCAACCTTATGCAAAAAGAATTAATCTGAAAGCATCACATTACCAGAATTCAAACTATACTACAAGCATAAAGTAACCAAAACAGCATGGTATTGACACAAAAACAGAGACAGAGACGAAGTAAAGGAACAGTAAACCAAGATATAAAATCATTGACATACAGCCATCTGATCTGTCACAAAGCAGCCACAATATACAGCGGAGAGAAGCAGCCATACTCAGTAAGTAGTGCGGGGAGAACTGACTGACCACATGCAGAAGGAGGAGACAAAATCTGTACCTCTCACTACTCACAGAAATTTACTCAAGATGGATCTAAGGTGTAAATGTAAAACATTAAACCATGAGAATGTTAGAAGAAAGCATTGGAGAAAACATTCTAGATACTGGCCTAGGCTAAGAATTTATGAGGAAGATCCAATGGCAATCACAGGAACAACAAAAATGAATAAATGAGACTTGATTACATTAAAAAGCTTCTGCACAGCTAAGGGAATATAGTGGAACCTCTGTAAGTTGGCCACCCAAAGAATTGTAACCAAATGGTCAGCACAGGGAGGTGGTCAACAAAAGGAACAAGGCCCACTGTACTAACAGGTGCACATGGTGACGTCCAGTCTATCAAAATCAGGTCAGTGTAAGGGGGGGCAACACAGGGAGGTGGCCAACAAGGGAAGTTCTAGTGTAATGAAAAGAACAAACAGACAACCTACAGAATGAGACAAAATATTCATAATCTATATATCTGATAAAGGACTAATAACCAAAATCTACAGTGACTCAAGCAAATCAGCAAGAAAAAAAATCAAACAACCCTATTAAAAATTGAGCAAAAGGAATGAACAAGAACTTTTTCAAAGGAAGATAGACAAATGGCCAATGAACATAATGAAAAAATGTTCAACATGACTAAGCATAAGGGAAGTGTGAGTTAAAACCATGATGAGGTATCACCTTCCCCCAGTCAGGACAGCCTGTATGAAGTCTAGAAACAACAGCTGTTGATGTGGATGCTGGGAGCAAGGACTGCTTATACACTGTTGGTGGGACTGCAAATTAGTACAACCTCTGTGGAAAACAGTATGGTGATTCTTCAAATAATTAAAAGTAGACCTACAATTTGATCCATCAATCCTTCTACTGGTATACTTCCAAAGTAAAAGAAGTCATTTTATCAAATCCGCCTTTACTCAAATGTTTATCACAGCACAATGCACAGCTGCAAAGACATGGAATCAACCCAAATGCCCATTAGCTCATGAGTGGATTAACAAAATGTGGTATATGTAAGCCTTGGAATACTACTCAGCCATGAAGAAGGATGGCCTTATGCCTTTTTCAACAACTTGCATATAACTAGAGAACTATTCCATCTAAACGAAATATCTAAAGATGGAAAAACAAGCACCCATGTACTTGCTATTAAACAGGAACAAAGCAATGAGCACACGTGAGCACAGAGGGAAGTAAAACTCAGTGGAAATGGAGCAGGCAGAGAGAGGAGGGGGAATGGGCAGAGGCCACCTGGGGGTACAGTGAACACTACCTGGGTGATAGACATACTCAAAACACTGACCTTAGTATAACAAAAGTGATCAAAATAACCAGAAACATTTGTACCCCTGGATAATATTTTGAAACAATTTAAAAAGAAACCTTTGATACGATAGAGTCAATTCAAAAAATAAAAAATTAATTTAAAACTAAAAATAAATATCTTTATCTCAGACATATGTCATGAAGATTGATGGCTATTTTAAAAATTATAACTCACGAAATGACCACAAACTCTTAGGGAAGCCACAAGTTTGAGAGTACAGAATTATATTACATGTAAAATGAAAAATAGAAATTTGATGAGCAAGCTTTCAACTCTGCCAGGGTCTACAAATCAGTGAGACTAGAAAAGAATCACAGACAGGTTCCTGCTTCTTATAAGGGAATTTTTAGGTTAAAAAAAAAATTCCTCTACTTGAAATTTCAGGAAAAACTGCTTCCAATGACAATGTAGGAAGTTAAGACCCCAAAACAACTTTTTTTTTTTTTTTGAGACAGAGCCTCAAGCTATCACCCTGGATAGAGTGCTGTGGCATCACAGCTCACAGCAACCTCCAATTCCTGGGCTCAAGCGAGTCTCCTGCCTCCGCCTCCCAAGTAGGTGGGACTATAGGCGCCCACCACAACGCCCGGCCATTTTTTG
>CAUYRH010123129.1:0-16418 GCA_963574655.1 Perodicticus potto
CAATAGCCAAAAAGGCTGGACAACTGCTGAGGAGACACCTGTGCCTTGGTGTCTCCTTCACTTTTCACTTAGGACTAAATGTGGAACCCCCATTTCCTATGCCTAGGTCAATTTCTTGTGAATTTCCTAGGCCTCAATTCCACGAGTGGACTGTATCCATTCATTGATACACTCATTCACCTTGCCCCCGGTGGAAGGGACTGTATTCATCCTTTTCCTGGCCAAGGAACCCATACACCTATATATACCCTGAGGCTAAAGGCCTAAAGGAGGAGAAGGGGAAAGACCGGGAGAGGAACGGAGAGAGCTTCTCTCTCCCCACTTGAATTCTCTCCCTCCACCAGGAGCTTTAGTGTTTTCTGTATTCTTTTCTGTAAATCAATTCTGTCTTACCACTGAGGGGTGGGGGTGGGGGAATAATGTAATGAAGAATGATAAAATACATGTATTTAAGAAACAAGGCCAACAGACCTCATGATGTGTTCCTGAAGCAAAGCCTGCTTTGAGGCCCAAAGGGACTCACCCTTCCCAAGTAAAATAGGGTGAACAAAGAACAGGTTGTTGAGGCACATTCAGCTGTGATCATATTTCAAAAGCAGGGAACTGACTGGAAGGTGAGATTCTGCAGTCTTAATTTGAATATACTCAGAATCATTTTTCTTCTTTATTGTATTTATTTCTTTTTAGACAGGGTCTTGCTCTGTAGCCTGGGCTGGGGTACAGCAGCAGCATCACAGCTCAATGCAGCCTCCAGCTCCTGGGCTCAAGAGATCCTTCTGCCTCAGCCTCCCAAGTAGACTACAGTGTGTCATGACACCCAATTAATTTTTCTGTTTTTTGTAGAGACTGGGTCTCACTATGTTGCTCAGGATGGTCTTCAACTCCTGGCCTCAAGCAATCCCCCACCTCAGCCCCCCAAAGCACTGTGATTACAGGTCTGAGCCAATGTGCCCAGCCTTTTCCTTTAATTTTAAAGTGACTAAATCATTGATGGTCCAGTCTCCATTTATCCTTCACCTAATCTGGGCTTTGACGATGATTAGACCAAAAGTCACCTCCTCACTTTGTGCTTCATGCCTGGGAACCAAGAAGAAGCTTTGCACAGGCAGCCTGTGGGTGCTCAGTACAGGCCACCTCCGAATGCCTCACCTTGCTGTGTCTGCCCAGGAGGTGTCTTGAGATCCTGCAGCTGCCGGCCTTGCTTCCGTGTGTCCACCTCTGGTTTAGCAGCTCACCCCGGAACTCATTTTCTGAGAATTTAAAAAGATACAGGGTCAGAAAAGGGGAAGCTCCCGTAGCTCAGTGGGTAGGGTGTCGGCCACATACACCAAGGCTGGGGGGTTCAAGCCCGGCCCTGGGCCTGCTAAACAACAATGATGACTGCAACAAAAAAATAGCCAGGTATTGTGGCAGGTGCCTATAGTCCAACTACTTGGGAGGCTAAGGCAAGAGAATCACTTACGCCCAAGAGTTTGAGGTTGCTGTGAGCTGTGACGCCACGGCACTCTACCAAAGGTGACATAGTGAGACTCTGTCTCAAAAAAAAAAGAAAAGGGGAGGCTGATGACAGCCAGACATGCTGGCTCAGGGGAGAAATAAAGCACTGGAGCCATTTTCACAAGGCATTTATACAGCCTCTCCTTTATGGAGCAATCAGAAAAATGGACAAGATCATGCCCCCTGGCTCTTCCAGGGACAAGAGAAAACGCTTTTCTGACTTAGGCTTCTCCAGTACCTTCCTGCACCTGTTCTCTTCCCCACCACGAGGCTGATGCTGCCTTGTGCCTTGAGAGAGGCTGGTCCCCACTGACAGGGCTATTCCTCCCAGGGGTGCTGGCGCACATTAGGTGAGCCCCACCTCCACCTCAAGAAAACTTGGCATTCAAATTCCAACTTCGAAAGTGAGCTAATTAGTAATGATTCCCATTACAACCAGATCCTTCACTGACCACAAAAGAATGCACAGCACAGATCCATTTGCAGAAAGAAAGAGGGAGAGAGGGAGGGAAGAAAAGAAGGAAGGAAGGAAGGAAGGAAGGAAGGAAGGAAGGAAGGAAGGAATTGCTTTGTACAACTTCTCTGGAACCCGTTGATGGAAGGAAGTGAGCCCCACCTTCCCTAGGTACCAGTTGGGTTTGCCGCCCACTGGAGCCGTGGGCCCCACCAGTGCCCTCCTTTTCAGCATCTTTTCTCGCCACTGTCGCTGCCTCTCTCGGGTGATGCCTCCAGTTAATATTTAATTCCTTACATAGATTCACACGTCTAAGCAGAGGCTGAATGCATCAGCTGGACATGACAAAGAAATGCATTGTGTACCTATTCCCTGCTGTCACTCTGTTTCCATGGCAACCTGCCTTCTACAACTGCAGCGGCATTTGAAAGGAAGGTCATTAAATAACCAACAATAAAAACAGGAAATGAATATTTCTGCACTCTGCTTTCAGTTTCTCCTTGGAAGTGAGTTTGGATTCTGCTGAAACCAGGCCAAGCACACTGGTACATCCCTCATTTTCCTTCTCCTCACATTTTTGATGTACTTTCCCAAATGCTATTTTTCTCAAGAATTCCACCATTCCTGGCTCCGGGCAGCCCTGTGGCTCTGGCCACAGCACACTCTTGTTATCTGGAAATGACTCCAGGCCATTAAAGGGCCTGGATTACCTTCCAGAGTATAAGCACAGATGGAAGATTCAAGACAGCATAATGTAAAGTGTCAAAGGAAAAAGTGGCCACTAGACCTTGGCACCTATATGTGCTGTCACCAACCGCAGGTGACTGCTTTAATTAACCACAGGACTTTAACCACATGCTCCAAGGCCCGGACTAGTGAGAAGTGGACTGTGAGTTTTTCCCCACAACCCAAGACCTTTGGGCCCCCTGGTCCCATCTGTCACTGGTCATCAGCCGTGAGCCTGAGTGAGGTGCCTCTATATAGGACAACCCTGCCCACCAGGTAACCGGATCCTTAACCCTACGGCAGGGATGAAGGGCAGCATTTAGTGACCCCCAGAGCACTGATCTCACCAGGCAGATGTAGCCAACAACTCGAGGGGTTTAAGAGGAGGACCCAGCACGGGAGAAGGGGTTGGAAGGACAAGGAGGATAAGCACGGTGGAAGGCTGGGAAGGGCTGGTCATGGAGCTTCCTGCCTAGTGACAGAAGATGGGGGCTCCATGTGTCTCCTCTGTGGTGACAGTAGAAGCTGAGAGAGGCTCCCAAGTGCACAGGACTCGATTTCTGAGTATCCACCCAGGACAACAGACAGAAACCTATACACTGGGCCGATTTGCAAGACTCTAGCAAAACTTCCTGTGCAGGGCACCTGGAGCACATCCATGACAGCTGGAGGGAAGAACACAGGTCTTGCCCTGTGGCAAGATATTCCAGAGAAGCTTCCTGAGCACAACCCAAGTCTGCTGAGTTCTGTTCATAGACGCCAGGTAGGTATGAGCTACAAAAGTATCCCCATAAAGGCACCTCCAGTTTTCTGTGTGATGGGAGAACTGCTGGAACTTTGCCCCCCCACCCACTGCAGAGAGTGTGGAAATGAAGCCCCATGGAATTCTCCATCACTCACATCACTCGCAACTTAGGGCTCGGCAGCCCTGATGTCCCACATCTGCTCAATAAAGTATTAGGATCATTTGCCACTCCAAAAGCCACTCCCACCCCACCCCCCAAGCAACAAAGCCACTGAGTATCTGGGCAGGGGAGCAGACTGGCTCCTGTGTGCTGGTGAGGACCTCTGCACCACACTCCTGGGACATGCAGCATACATTGGTCAAAGCACGCACTCATGCTCAGAACCACATTCACATGGACTCAGCTTAACCACAACATGATTCTGCTTCCTTTTTCTGGGGAATTTCTTGCCAGCAAACAACAGTCACTAGCGGAAGCCCAGTGAGTTGTGCCATGTCTTCTCCTTTGGCCCTCCTGGTCTCCCACTGGGACCTGCCATGTGGACTTACCATGCTCCACCCCAAACAAGACCCTCCTTTCTGGACATGGCATATGCCGCTCTCCTGACAGCACATCAAGCCCCTGTGCATCAAAAATGTGCAAGGTTACAGACCAAAGTAAAACTGCACAGAAGTGTAGGGCTCCACACAGGAGCCCCTTCCACAAGTGAGGCTGCTCTGTGGATACTACACTGTGCCATGCAAAGTAGAAGGGAAAGAACTATGTGGAGGCTAAGAGGCCTGGATGGAAAGAGCCTTCAGTGAATGTCTGGGGGAATCACTGCCTTGTGGTTATCACTGTTCTTTCTTAACAAGAATGTAAAGTGCAGAGGAGGCTTTCACCAAGGCAGCCCCTTCCTCTAGGATACCTAAGTCTCTGAGTTAATCTGAATCCCTGGTCACCAATGCAGACAGGAGACCAAGCGTCAGAGGCCACCACACCCTGAGCAGTCTCTCAGGTAACAGGGCACTTAGGATAAGGAGGGGGTGGCACTGGTTGTGACCCCCCTTTAGGGAACTGGCAGCTCCACCCTGAGTCCCACATGTGGTTTGCCCCACAGTGGCCCCAGACTCATGGTCATAGGACCATGGCAGGCAGAAAAACTCAACAGAACAGACAGGGCCTGCTCATCTAGGAAGGCTATTGATGGAAAGGGACTCGCCCTTCTCTAGGCCAGATGTCAGCAGAGGCCCAAGAAATGCTCACAGCCAAATGCAGCCTGACCTGTCCCTTCCTAATAAAGGCAGCAGTGCTGTAAACCCAAGACAATCTGAGCCAGGCCCTGCACGTTAACTCTGCAGGGAGCATAGCACACAGGTCTGGAGTCAGATCCCAGGCCAGGCCCTCCAGGCTGCCCTCTGCTCTCACTCAGCCTGGCCCATGGCAACAGCCACTTCCTCCTCACACTGGCACCAGGACTGCTCCCCATGCACAGTCCCATGGAGGACCCCATCTGAGGCTACATCTGCCACGATGCTTCCTGGGTTGCTCAAATTGGCCTGAGGCAAACTGCCCTGATGGTATGATCCCCCTCCAATAGGGCGTCCCTGTGGTGGTCAGTTCTGGCTTCTACTGCGAAAACCTCCATACCCCTAAAAAAAGAACAAATGCTAGGAAGGCTAAGTGAGAGCCTAGTGGTGAGTGTGGAGCATCAGCCCAGTGTCTCCAAAGGTATCGTGGCTCTGGTGACCACTGAAGCCTCTCGCCCAGAGGCTGCTCCCTTCTGCCCCCAGCATGCGAAGAGGGCAAGGGCTGGCACCAGGAGAGCCTACACCTCAGCTCTCCCACACACCCCCACCCAACACACACTTAGCTGAGGGTCTCAAAGCCACATCTGGGACTCGGGCTTCAACCCTCAGCCCTTCTTCATCCCCCACATGGGGAGATGGAGTCACGCTAACCCTGCACATGGGTTTTGTGTGTCCTCCTCCCACTACCAAATGAAAGGTCCCAGAAGTCCCAGCACTACCACATCCTCTGAAATATTTAACCACTCTTTTCAACTCTTCAACAGGCTTGAAGCATTCATGTTTAAAAAAAACACAGTCCTGCGGCTACCACTCTGTCTGCACACCTCCACAGCCACATCTCTGAGGGAGCCTGATGTGCCCACGCCATTCTGCACCCCTCACTGCAGCAGCCCCACCTCATTCTGCATCCAAACAGCAACACAGCCACAGGGCACATGAGGTCCACTGTGCGCTGCACTGTGTGCCCCTCCTGCCATAACACTCAGCCCATCCTCTCCTCCATCACCTGTGCAGGTTCTTCTTGTGCCACATGGCCACCTGCCACCAGAGGCCAGAAGCCCTCTCCTCTTTGATGGCCTCTCTGCCCACAGTACCTGCTTTTCACAAGACCCTTTTCAGCCTTCAGCTCCTTAACCCAGAACCTGCCTTAAGATCCCAGATACTGCCAACATTGTTTTCTGAATCTTGCCTAAATCTGACCATTTCTGACCTCCTCAGCTGTTCTGTTTTATTTTGTTGCAAAATTTGAAAAACTCCTTCTAAAATTCATATGGTAATTCAAGGAACGTAGAATAACCAAAACAATTTTGAAAACGAACAAAGTTGAAAGACTCACACTTCTTGATTTCAAAACTTACTACAAAGCTGTGGTGATCAAGACAATGCAGAACTAACATAAGGACACACATAGATGACTGGGCTGGAACTGGGAATGCAGAAGAAACTCCTCGTACTCATGGTCAATAGATTTCTGACAATAGTGCTAAGACAATTTGATGGAAAAGAATAATCTTTTCATTTGGGCCTGTAATCCCAGCACTCTGGGAGGCCAAGGCAGGTGGATTGCTTGAGCTCAGGAGTTTGAGATCAGCCTGACCAAGCGAGAGACCCCATCTATACTAAAAATAGAAAAACTAGCCAGGTGTTGTGGTGGGTGCCTGTAGTTCCAGCTACTTGGGAGGCTGAAGCAGGAGGACCACAGGAACCCAAGACTTTGAGGTTGCTGTGAGGTTTTGTGATGCCACAAAACTCTACCTAGGGTGACGGGAAGACTCTGTCTCAAATAATATTAATAATAATAATCTTTCGGCTCGGTGCCTATAGCTCAAGCAGCTAGAACACCAGCCACATACACCGGAGCTGGCGGGTTCGAATCCAGCCCAGGCCCACCAAACAACAATGACAACTACAACCCAAAACTAGCCGGGTGTTGTGGCGGGTGCCTGTACTCCCAGCTACTTTGGACGCTAAGGCAAGAGAATAGCTTAAGCCCAAGAGTTTGAGGTTGCTGTGAGCTATGACTCTATGGCACTCTACCCAGGGCCAACAGCTTGAGACTCTGTCTCAAATAAATAAATAAATAAATAAATAAGAAGAAGAAGAATCTTTCAACAAATGTTCAGGGACAAGTGGATATTCAAAAAAAATGAAGATGGACCTGCTCCCACAAAATTACCTCACAGTAGATCACAAATCTAAATGTAACAACTAAAATTCTTAGAAACACAGGAGAAAATCTTCCTGATTTGTGTTAAGCAATGATTTCTTAGATATGATATCAAAAGCACAAGCCATAAAAGAATAAATTGATACAGGGTGGTGCCTGTGGCTCAGCGAGCAGGGCGCCGGCCCCATATACTAAAGGTGGCGGGTTCAAACGTGGCCTTGGTCGAACTGCAAAAAACAGAAAAATAGCCGGGTGTTGTGGCAGGCACCTGTAGTCTCAGCTACTCAGGAGGCTGAGGCTAGAGAATAGCCTAAGCCCAGGAGTTGGAGGTTGCTGTGAGCTGTGTGACGCCACGGCACTCTACCGAGGCAATAAAGTAAGATTCTGTCTTTAAAAAAATAAAAAAAATAAAAGAATAAATTGATACATTGAACTTAATCAGAATTTAAAACTTCTGCACTTAAAATAACACCACCAATAAGGCGAGAAGATAACCCATAGACTAGGAGAAAATGCTTGCAAATCATATATCTGATGAAGAACTCTTATAACTCCATAAGAAGGCAAATAACCCAATTTAGAAATGGACAAAGGTTTGAGGGGACAGATCCCCAAAGACATCGAATAAATGGCCAATAAACACATGACAAGATGCTCAGCACCTAGTAATTAGGGTAATTCAAATCAAATCCCACTATCAGGTATCACTGCACATTCACTTTAAGAAAAAAAACAGACAATAACAAGTGCTGACAAGAAACTGGAACCCTCATATACTGCTGACGGGAATGTAAAATGGCACAATTACTTTGGAAAATAGTCTGGCAGATACCTAAATTATTAAATATAGAATTATCATATGACTCCAAAATTCTACTCCTAGGTATCTACTAAAGAAAAATAATAATACGTCTTCATAAATCCTTGTACACTTAGCTGGGTGTTGTGGTGGGCGCCTGTAGTCCAAGCTACTTCAGAGGCTGAGGCAAGAGAACCACTTGAGCCTGAGAGTTTAAGGTTGCTGTGAGCTATGATGACACAGCACTCTACCAAGGGTAACAAAGTGAAATTCTGTCTCCAAAAAAAAAAAAAAAAAACAAAGAATCCTTGTACACAACTATTCATAGCAGCTTTACACAAAGCCAAAAAGTAGAAAAACCCAAATGTCCATTAACTGCTGAATACAAAATACAATTACATAATATTTGCAATAAAAAGGAATAAAGTGCTCAAACATGCTACAAAGTAGGTGAACCTCAAAAACTATGGTCTGTGAAAGAAGTAAAATGTAAAAGATCACACACTTATAATTTTACATTTATGAAATGTCCAGAATAGGCAAATCCAGGCAGAAAGTAACGGCGAATGGCTGCCTAGGACTGGAAGAGGGGGTGCAAAGGAGAGTGGCTGTTAATAGCCATGAGGTTTCTTTTTGGGGTGATGAAATGTTCTAAAATTAAATTGTGGTGATAAATGAACAAGTCTATAAATATGCTAAAACCATTGAATTGTATACTTCAGATCGGTGAATTGTATGATGGGTAAATTATACTCAAATAAAACTTTTTAAAAACTGGCATACAAGTGGTCACTTCAGGGAACTCTGGTGGGGCAGGTTACTTTGGGCTCTCCAGCCTGGGTCCTATGAACCCATGCCCTGGTCCAGCCTTGACTCCCCATCACACCTTACTCCTGGAGGCCAGGGAGGGCCAGGTGACCACTGGACCACCCTGGACTCCCCATCACACCTTACTCCTGGAGGCCAGGGAGGGCCAGGTCCAGGATATAGGTGGTGGCCGTGATGTGGGCCAGGCCACGAAGGGGAGGGTGAGGTCTCCCAGACCCATATCCCGCTCTTACTCCCCTGGGGTAGTAACAGCTGTACCTGGTTAACACAGGCTGCTTCTGTGCAGCCAGGAGGCATCGTGACCCAGAACAGCACAAACTCACCTCCCACATCTGCCAGGGCCATGTCAGGGTATGTCAGCGGCTAATTGCACACCTAAGCTAAGGTGTGCAGGCAATCCTGCCAGACAGCTAGCCCACAGCACGACACCTTCTCTGCCTGTGCCCTGCTGGGTCTGCAATGTCCCAGGACGCTGTGGCTGCTCTAGCCACACCTGCCATGAGGCCCCACTGTCCTGGAGAACACAAGTCTCCTTAACTTTCATTGTACCTTATTCAGAATGAAATTGAAAATCTGGGCCCTGGAATTGAGTTTAAACTTACATCTTGCTGATTGAAATGAAAATTTTTTCTTACTTTCCATCTCAATCCTTCATTTACCCCCTCCTTGTTGCTACTCAAGTTTAAAGCAAAGTCTAGCAAGGCAGGACGAACAGGGCTAGAATAAAAATGTAGAAACAATTTAAGGCCCTCACAAAACCAAACACAAGTCAAAGTAGACTTTGGGGGGGACCACAACCCAGAATTCTGTGGACCTAGAGAGCCTCTGACACCCAAGGCCCCAAGGTACAGACCATGCCGCAGACATGAAAAGACAAGGCCCTTGGAGCACACAGACTCACACCCATGCCCAAGACTCCCAGAGGAAGCAACAGGAGAGCCAGGTACACCCTCTCTCAACCCTCAAAGCAAGGTCCCCGCTTTAGTCTGAAGCCACCAAGAAGCTTCATGACAGCTGCTCCTGGGACCTTTCCCAACTGTGGGAGAACCCTCAATGGACAACAGAGTGAACGTTTTGAGGGGTTCCTTCCATCCACAGTGTGAACAAGGCTAGAGTAAGAACAAGGACAGACTGGGGTGGGGGGAAGGGTGGGCACCATAGGGAGGGCTGGACACAGACTGTCCCGTGAACACTGGGTGCAGCAGATGTGGTCTGGCCCAGGCAGTGACAGAGAGCTATTTGGGAAGGTCTAATACCTTAAGTCTATCTTCTCCAACTTGTAAATAAATTATGAAACAAAAATGAAAAATTTGGTAGAAGAGTTGAGAGATGGAGTCCAAGAAATATACTAGAAAACTGAACAAGAAGACAAAGAGATGGGAAATAAGGGAGAAAAGCTGTGTGAGCCCTGCCATCTAATGAGGGAGTTCCAGAAAGAGAGAGCCAAAAATACAAGAGGGGCAGTGTGAACTAGAAAATAAAAAATATTCCCAGAACTGAAGGAAATTATATTTTAGATTAAAGGGCCCATTAGGTACCCAGCACAATAAATGAAAAGGATCCACATCCAACCAAGCCAAACACTAAAATTTTAAAACACCAGGAATAGAAAAAGGACCCCTAAAACCTTCCAAAGAGGATAAACTGTCATAAACAAAACCTATAAGCAGAGTAATGTTACATTCTTTAACAGCAAGGGAGGTGCTAGACAGCAGAGAAAGGCCTTCACAATTGTAAGGGAATTAATTTTCAACTTCAGGGCATACCCTTTATGCCCAGAAAAAGTATTAATCAAAGGAAGTAGTTAGAATAAAAATACCTCCAGATATGAATGTTTCCAAAACAGCCCACTAGACACCAAGCAAAGGGGCTGAGGTTGGGGGCGGGGGGAATGTTATCTATAATAAAATAACACTGATACATACTGCTTGGCCTAGCAGTGAAAGATTGAAAATATATAGAGATAATGTTCAATGCTGCAAAGGAAGCAGACAAATAGCAGAAGGGTTCAGTTCTGACATTACAGGGAGGCCAGAGGGAGGTGACCAGCCCATCACACTCAGAACTGTCCTGTCCCATATTCCAGGAACCCCACGGTCCTGGGCACACTGGCCAGTGAGGCTCCCTAACACCAGAGCCCAAGCAGGGCAGGTGCCCCGCCAAGGTCTGGCCTGGAGAAAAATATGGCCTGAGCCCAGCAAAGGGAAAAGCTTTTATGTGGAGTAAGAAGCATATTGGTGCAGGGAAGGGGGATGAAAGATATGAATGTGTTATGCTTAGTGGGTAGTGGATTTCTCGCTGTTGGAAATAGTTATTCACCTGGAAAGGTAGCACTCAACAAGGTGTGGAGGATTAGAACCAGAGTATCAGTATGAACTTGTGACTTTCAGTATACAGTGGAACCTCTATTGCTGACCACCTCCTTAGGTGGACCTAACATTCACAGATCGGACATGCACCACACACATATCAATACTGTAGGCTTCGCTCCTTATGTTGACCACCTCTGTGTGCTGACTAAGTTGTTAAAGTCCCTTGGTGGTCAACTTACAGAGGTTCTATTGCGTATCAATAGATAGAGAAGGCTCGGCACCTGTAGCCCAAGCGACTAAGGTGCCAGCCACATACACCAGAACTGGTGGGTTCGAATCCAGCCCAGGCCCACCAAACAACAATGACGGCTACAACCAAAAAATAGCTGGACATTGTGGCAGGTGCCTATAGTCGCAGCTACTAGGGAGACGGAGGCAGGAGAATCGCATGAGCCCAGGAGTTGGAGGTTGCTGTGAGTTGTGATGCCATTGCGCTCTACCAGGGTGACAGGTTGAGGCTCTGTCTCAAAAAAAAAAAGATAGAGAAATGACTACAGACCTGCGCAGGTGTGCGCATAGTGCCTGCACACATGTGCATACACACAAGTGTGTCTCCCCAGCCCCATCCACTGGGAGGCCCCCAGCTTCCAGTCCTCACACTGACCACAGGTTTCCAGTAGAAGAAACCAGGTCTGCAGGCCTGGAGCAGGGAAGGCCCCAGGATCAAGGAAAACAGTGAAGCTAGTGAGGACACAGAAGCAGCTGGACTGGGCTTCCTCTGGCCAATCAGGGACAATTTGAGCATCAGGATAAAGTTCATGATACACTGCACAAAATAAGAAACACAAGTATATAGAGATATCCATAAAAACATACAAATTGAAAGTTTGATGAGGAAGGTGATATTTCCACAGTTTCAAAGTACCTCCCCTCAAAACACTTATCAAATGCAAAGGAAATGAGTGTCTCTGAGACACTGGGCACCCTGCCTTGTGCAGGCACCAAGTTGGCAGCATTGGCTAAGGGGCAGATCTGCGTTGGGTGCAAGAAGAAGACGTTCACACATGAGTATTCCCAAATGACCCAAGTCCAATTGTAAGCAACATCAGACAAACCCAAACTTAGGGATATTCTACAAAATAAATGATCACTGCTCTTCTGAAGGTTCAAGGTCATGAGAGACAATGCCAAAGACTATTCTAGGCTGACAAAGACCACAGAGACACAAAGACTAATAAGCACTAATAAACACCATTCCAAGCCCACCCTTTGAATGGAGTCTGGAGGCCATGGCTATGCAAGTGAGGAGGAGTCAATGGCAGAGGGTTTTCTCTGCTGGAGACACCTGCCAAGCATTCCAGGCAAGGGCATCACATTGGCAACATACTTTCAGATAGCTCGGGGAAAAACTGCTATGTCCTATACTTGAACTGTTCCTTAGGTTTGAGGTTGTTCTTTAAAATTTTTACAATGCAGGGCAGCGCCTATGACTCAGTGAGTAGGGCGCGGGCCCCATACACTGAGGGTGGCGAGTACGAACCCGACCTTGGCCAAACTGCAACAAAAAACAGCCAGGCATTATGGCGGGCACCTGTAGACCCAGCTACTCAGGAGGCTGAGGCAAAAGAATCACCTAAGCCCAAGAGCTGGATGTTGCTGTGAACTGTGACGCCACGGCACTCTACCCAGGGTGACAGCTTGAGACTCTGTCTCAAAAAATAATAATGATAATAATCTTTACAATGCAGTAAAACCTCCATAGCTGATCATCTCCCTACGCTGACCACCTCCTTAAGTTTACCCAATTCCCATAGACCACTTGCGTATCAGCGCAGCAGGCTTCATTCCTATGTTGACCACCTCCGTGTATGGACCAGTTTGTTATAGTCCCTAGGGTGGTCACTTACAGAGGTCCTCCTGTAATAAGGATGAGGTCATGATACAAGGAACCAGATGTCAAGGGAGGCTTCTGTGAAGAGGAGATTGAATCCAGCACCAAGGGGATCCCCAGGCAGGACACTCCACCTCTCACAGTTCCTAGCTCTGCCCAGGGCTTCTCCCTGGGATGACTGGTTCTGCCTCAGGCCTCCCAGAAAGCTAAGGGCCCAGGTGCCTGAGAGCACGACAACTTTGAACATCTCCATGAGGAAGGAAGTGCACGTGCCCTAGAAGCTATACTTCCCCTGGGCCAGCAGGGCTGCATCAGATGGAAGGACCAGGGCTGTGTGAGGGGCAACTGTGTGTGGGGGTTGTGTTAGGGACAAGGGGGGACTTACCTCAGGCCATGCAGAACCCTCATTTGACCCCTGCCCCCAGCCTTGCCCTGCCCCAAGATCTCTGGGAGGCGGCTGCCTTCGCTGGCCGGATCCCTTTCACCATCCCACATCCTGGAAGGGCACAGTTGCAGGAGGTGTTCCGTTCCTCCAATTTGGGGGCATCTAGAGGTAGATCTAACATGCTCCACATTGGAACAGCTTTTGGCAAGAAACACAAATAGGGCTGAGGGGAAAATGAGGGCAAGTTTTGCTCTTTTTTCTTTCCTTTTTCTTTTTTCTTTTTTTTAAAGCTAGAATCCAGAGAGAAGTAAAATGAAGACTTGCTGAGTGGCGCAAAGACAGACCAGCTTTTGCTGAGTTTAGGTGAAAATGAGAGAAGGGAGAGGCGGGGGCAGGGGAGTTGGCAATTCTATAGCTTTGCGCATTTCTCTCATTATTTTGCTTCTAAATCAGCCTCGCTGGTACTTTCTCTATTCAATAAAAGCCAAATGCAAGCCATGTCCCTTAATCTCTCCAACAGCAGCTCACTGCTGAGAAAATAATACAGATGTAACTTCCAGCATCATACACTTTCTTTTCCATTTATATGCAAATAGTGACCTTTCACCCAGGCTGCCTCAAAGAAGTGTTTCCTTAAAAATGCAAATAGCATGTTGCAGGCAGTTACTGTGGCTGAGGCTTTTTTATATTATTATCATTATTTCTTTTAACCTCACCAATGCTGTAAAAACAACAGCTAAACTGCTCCCAGTAATAATGACTTTCCACCAGCCAGTCTGTCATCCAAGGCTGCCAACGAGGGGGTGAGGGGAGCGCGGCGGCCCTGCAGGCAGAGTGTCCCAGGAGGGACACAGATAATGTCACACTGACTCCATTCCCAGGGTCACCCAGAGCAGCCCAACTGTGTGACCAGGCCTCATGCCCAGGCCAAGTGTCCAGAACCAAGCGGCATGCAGCACACCTCCTGGCTCTCCCTGCCCCACACAGACACAGACAGGATTACCCCCTAAGATGTCAGCATCTGCAGCCCCAAGTGGAGTCCAGCACTGCCACCCTGCTCCTGCCCTCCATACAGCTAGGAAGTCCACAGGGTGCTCTGGGAGCTCAGAAGTTGGCACACACTCCTGCCCCACCCCCAGAACAAGAAGCCTAGAGGGGATGACTTTGGAAAAAAACAGTTTCCCAGAGCCCACCCAGGGCAACACAAAAGACACCCCAGGAGGAGAAGCTGAGGGAGGGAAATGGACATGCCACAGTGCACATATGGGCAAGGGAGGGTCCCTCCTACACCCCTTACCCAGACTCATGCCAATCATCCCAACTACTCAGGAGGCTGAGGCAGGAGGATCATGGAGCCCAGGAGTTCCAGGCTGCAGGGAGCTGTGACTGTGCCACTGCACTCCAGGCTGGGTGACAGAGGGAGACCCTGTCTATAAAAAAGTTTTTAAAGCACAAAAAAGCAAGCCAGGCACAGTGGCTCATGCTTGTAATTCTAGCACTCTGGGAGACCAAGGCAGGTGGCTCGCCTGAGTTCAGGAGTTTGAGACCAGCCTGAGCAAAAGCAAGACCTCGTCTCTAAAACTAGCCGAGCATTGTGGCAGGTGCCTTCAGTCTCAGCTATTTGGCAGGCTGAGGCAAGAGGATCACTTGAGCCCTAGAGTTTAAGGTTGCTGTGAGCTATAATGCCACAATACTCTACCAATGGTGACAAAGTGAGACTCTGTCTAAAAAAAAACAACCATACTTTATTGAGACCTTGCAGATAACCCAACCAGAGACACATCAACGTTCCCATCAGTTCTGCCTACAGCCTGGTCTTCTCCAGTTCAGAAAACAGCTCTGAGGGCCCAGGGCCTATAGGCAGGAAGAAGCTCAGCATCACCAGAGCGATGGATTCCTCCTCTCACCCCCAGTCTCCCTGACTGTCGGACCTGCCCAAATTCCCCTTTGGGTAGAGAAGAGTGCGCTTGATGGGCTTAACTGCACTCCCAGCTCTGGGGCCCAAAGGGGCTCCCTCTTCCTCTTTCCAGGTTGGACAAATGGGGTACATGTGCTAACTTCCCAGGCTGGATGGAAGCGCTCAGGACACAGAAAGCTAACAGGAACAAAGTTTGATGAAAACACAAACATTCCACACATGCCAGAGTGGTCTGGCCCAGTGACCCTGGGCAGGAGACAACCCTTCAGCAGAAGGGCTAGCACCAGGAAACCCTCCAGACCCGCGGCCAAACCCTGCAGCCCACCACACTTGAGCTCCCAGCTCTCCAGGCACCACAGCTGGTATGGCTTCCTACGCACCAGAGGTGCAGGCTGTGAGTGAGCACAAGGCTCAGACCCTCCTCTCCAGGCAGTGAGCTCTCACTTGAGAGCTACCCACATGACTGCAGCCAGGCAGGTCCCAGCCTCTGCGTGGACAGCCCCACAGGAAAGAGGCACAGGAACAAGAGGCCTGGTGTGATTCCTCCTGACAAAGTCCAGGTGACAGAGCTCAAACAACAAAGCACTTTTCTTTTCCCCTCCAAATTATGCACCTGGCAATTAGACACCTGACCTTATAGGAGGCACCATGGATGAGAGAAGGCTGCCCACTCATAGCTCCTCACAACTCCCGTAAACTAGAGAGATTGCATATCCATGTGTATTGTGAGGAGGGGCGCCTCATAGCTGACCACTCCGATGCATCAGCAACATCTTGAAAAGTGACCCACGGAGAGTTTCACCAAGGCTAGGGTTGGGTGTGGCCTCCACAGAAATAAAATAAGGTAACACAAAACTCTAAATAATCTAGCCAAAGCAAAATCAGACCATTAAAAAACGACAAAAAGGGCTCGATGCATGTAGCTCAGCAGCTAGGGTGCCAGCCACATACGCCAGAGCTGGTGGATTCAAATCCAGCCCAGGTCTGCCAAACAACAATGACAACTACAACCAAAAAATGGATAGGCATTGTGGTGGGCACCTGTAGTCCCAGCTACTTGGGAGGCTGAGGCAAGAGAATCACTTAAGCCCAAGAGTTTAAGGTTGCTGTGAGCTGTGATGTCATGGCACTCTACCCAGGGCGACAACTTGAGACTCTGTCTCAAAAAAAAAAAAAAAAAAAAAAGACAGAAAGGCATACCACATTGGCTCTCGTCACTGAAAACCCAACACTCTGGAAGATGAGGCAGGTGGAACACTTGAGCACAGGAGTTGGAGACCAGCCTGAGCCAGAGCAAGACCCTGTCTCTACCAAAAATAGAAAAACTAACTGTGTGTGGTGGTGGGTGCCTGTAGTCTCAGCAACTCGGGAGTTTGAGACAGGAAGATCACTTGAGCCCAGGAGTA
>CAUYRH010123132.1:0-12500 GCA_963574655.1 Perodicticus potto
GGGCGCCTGTAGTCCCAGCTACTTGGGAGGCAGAGGCAGGAGACTCGCTTGAGCCCAGGAATTGGAGGTTGCTGTGAGCTGTGATGCCACAGCACTCTATCCAGGGCGACAGCTTGAGGCTCTGTCTCAAAAAAAAAAAAAAAGAAAAAAGAAATATTTCTTCTTTTTCTATTGTCCATAAGATTTGGCATAACCTGTTTTTTGAAACTCTCTTTTACTTTTATTTAAATAATATTAGTTGTCTATTTTTTGAGACTTTGGAAAAAAATTAAGAAGTTAACTGATGACTTCATACTGAGCTTCAGAGTCAAAGCATTCTATAATAGAATACTCTTACTTGACAATGTGAATGTTACTTGCTTTGCACTATTATTATTAATATTGCTTAATATTTCTATGCAGTAATCATCTGTTTTCTTTTCTGAAGGTATTTATCTTTGTTCATTCTTACAAGGTTTTTGCCTCTTGTCCTTATCTTAAACATTGTTATTGTTATTAAATTTTAAACCTTTTTAATTCTGCAAAGGCAAAAAGTGGAACCCTAATAAACACATGTATATGTAAAAATAAAAAAATAATAAAAAAATAAAGAGTTGAATGATGGCTAGCCAGGCTTTGGTTGACACATGTTTTGGTGATTTGGTGTCAGAAAGCATAGACTCCAGAATTTACTAGATATATCTCTCAGTGGAAGATATTTTGTTCTGCCAAGCTATTGTTTTTGCATCTGAGAAATTTAATTAAAATTAATGCAAACTTCGAAAGGGCTTTGAACAATATTTGGATACACTGGTTCCATTATTATTGTAGTTATTTTGTTTTTACTTTTTTAAATTATTAACATTTTCTTCCTGAACAGGGACTTAACATTGATGTGGTATATCTTTATAAGACATTTAATATTTTGGAGCCTAAATTTCTTCATCTATGAACTAGCAGTAATGATATTTACCTTTCATATTTCACAAAGGAGAGCCAAATACACTCATTTTCTAATGTGCACACAAAACATTAAATAAATCTAGTAATTATTATATTATATAAATAAATACAGTAATAATTATGAAATTAGGTATACTATATTGTAAAAATTTTTATGAATGATTTGGAAAGTTATAGTGACAACGTAATTATCCACGGGCTTTTATTTCTTTAGAAGAGGCCCCAAATTACTTTATGCCAATCACTATGTTGGCTGTAGCATCATTTTTTATTATTTTAACCTAAAGATATCCAAAATTATAAGTAATGATCATATTTGTTCATGGTTTTGCTTAAGTGTACAGAAAATTATGACTTTTATATTTTAAGCACTTAAGTTTTCATCGTTTTACTATTATTTATTCCACAAGTATTCACTGAGTTCTTCCTCTCCTACCACGAGCCAGGCACACTTACAGCCGCACCACGTACCGCAGTGGACAAGCACGTCTGCTCCTTTGAAGCTTCCATTCTGGTGATTTATAATCTATGTTATCACTTAACTTTTTCGTTAGATGCTTTTACATTTTTCTCAAATATTATTCTTGGAGAGTTTAATTAATGTTCCACCTCTGACTTATTATGTCAATTGCATAGTCAACTTGGAAGAGGTCGGAGTTTCCAAATGAATAGAGTACAGAGACAGTGGGTTCGTGCTGCCAAATCCGGAAAAGAACCTCAGAGGAGAGTTGCTTTTGTTCAGAAAGATCCATTAGGCCTGAGAAAGAGTCATCCTAAGAGAGAAACCTGTGCCTTCAAAAACATGTTGTTTCTAAAGTAACCTTGAAAACTTCAGCTGGCCCTCGAAAAATATGAGAGGAAAAGTATCTGATAGTGCAATTAGAAGGTAGTCCCTGGTTAACGTGAACACATTTCTGCATATGAACAGATCTTTTGCTCTGTGATTTTATCTTCATCATTCATCTTTTTGTTTAAGATTAAATTTATAGGCCCGGTGATAACACTATAGAGACTTCAACTGTAGCTACTTTTTCTGCAAGGTTTGTGATACCCAGATATCATTCAGAAGTGCGTAATGTGGTGACTTTACCTAAGTTCAATTGCTAGCTTGTAGAAATGCAGGAACTTAAAACTAGCTGTTCTGATCTCAGACTTCGAGTTCTTGGCTTGAAATTATAAATAATGTCATATTGTGTATGGACTTGTGTATGCCCTTATATAACGAGGCATAGTAAACTGAAATCAAATGCAAGAGAAATAAGCTATTACTCTATTACTCTTAGTTATTCGGAGGTAACTAAATAGCTTAAAGTGAACATGATTTATAGTTGAGGCAGTTATCAAAGAAAAAAGATGTTCTTATCAGTGGACTCTCCAGAATTTCTCTTTCCGAAGGGTTCAAGGAACGATGTTAAGGTGAAGGGAAAGCCTTGCCGCTTATACCTAGCAAACACACTGATTTTAGTTAGTTTTTAGTTAGTGTGTACAGCTAACTGGGATGGTTTAGACTTGCACAAGGGTCCACTCTTTTCTTTCTTCTCCACTGAACAACACAGATTAGGAATGAGTTGTCTTGGGCCACACGTTAAATACACAAAGCTTATTAGCAAAAAGCAAAGCAAAACAAAGCAAAACGAGGTCTGTGTACACTTGTTGTGATAGTTTACACTACAGATAAGCAAAAAAAGATTCTCACAAAATCAGCATGCAGCCCCACAGGCTGGACCCCCTGGAGAGGAAGGATTGATGGAGATAATGATGGTGGTGAGTTTCCATAGCCTCTCCATCCTCTTAGTTGTTTCTTATAATTATTCCCACAACATAGAAAATATCATCTATGTCCCAAATGTTATCAAAAGCTGTTTGAATAGAAGAAAGAGTAATGAAGGCCTCTGGGTAGAAGGGGTTCATATTTTCAACTGCCTATTTTAAACTGACTGACCCTGCAAAGATTATTTAGTTGTGTTTTCTTATCTGCAGTTTTGTTATCTAGAGAAGAGAAAATAATAATAACAAATTCACCTCTTGTTGTAAAGATGAAATGTGATGTTATATATGAAATGCATGGCACATTGTAGACTTTGATGAAGATACTTCCCTCCCTCCGTTAATGAACAGGTTTGGAGTTTTGTGCTCTGAAGATATCAATGTGTCTGACCAAGTAAGTGTGGGAAAAGGTTCAGCAGGCAGATTTGTATAGCAAAGACTCTTTAACATTTTGCAGTAAAAAAGCCCCAAAATAAATTTTAAAAGATCACTATTTCTTGTGTTTAATACAGTATCTTCCACATTTTCTTTATCAGAAGACCCTTATTGTGAAACATGACTAAAAATGTCTCTCTGCATTCATGCTCCCGGAACATGCTCCAGGAAACATCAGGCAATAAAACCACCAAAATTTCAATACACACATGCAAATTTATATGGCCGCACATTCTGTGGCTTCTTCAGTCTAACCCAGAGTCTGTCACTTTCTGTCTCAGAACTTTATAATTAAAGTTCAAGGGCATAAGCTTAATACTTGTTGGTCTCTTTTATTTAGAAAATATTCATAAAATCCCATGACATACTCTAAAGGTATGTCGTTTATGAGTTTAAAATATGACCTGGGGGCATTTTTCTGGTCTTTTTTAATAGACTTTCTTTTTAATGTTGTTTGGAATTGAAAATTTATATTAGTCATAATATACAGAGAGTGCCAAAAATGTCTATGCATTTTAAGAAAAAAAACTGTATTAAAATTGTAATACTTAATATACTATACTGATAATGTTTGTTATCTTGTATATTTTATCTTGTATCTCTTGTAATTATGAAAGTCAAATGTGACTTGAGTGTTACAACTTTAATACTCATTTTTCCTTTCTTAAACTGTGTATACATGTTTTTGGCACCCTCTATATTGTTCAGGAATATAATTTGTGGTAAATTAAAAATCTATCTTTATTTAAAATTGAACCTATTCATTTATCTTTAAATGATTATCTGATTATTTCAGTGATGAATTCTTATGAAGAAATGAAAACGTTCAAATTAAAACTTAAGAGGGATGCATTTCAACTAAATCAACATAATTAATTTCTTTCCTTGATTTACTGCTGAGATCAAATTATTATATCAAATTAGAAAACTTCTGCAGTCTTTTAATAGTAATGCTATTGTATTTATAATAATTGAATTGGAAAAAGGTTAAGTTTGGAAAGGAAAATTTTTTAAATGTAAAAAGGTAAAATATTTTGTTGTGTAATCTCAGTTATTTATGGACTACTAAAAAATTCAAAATCTTTAGAACAACTTTTCCAGGTCACTTGGACAATATTTTACCTTTTGTTCTTACTAACAATTTAGGGACTTTAAAAATACATAATTTTACATAATAACATGTTAATATATTTAGGAACTCCTAAGTATGATTAGTTATAAATTAAAATTAAGGAGCACAAGGGTATTGGCTGAATGATAGATAAACTCCTATCGATCATAAATTAATCTCATAGAAACACCATCTGACCCTTTAAAAATACTTTCTTTCAACTCCTTAAATTATATTATTTAGTACATTAGCTAGATTAGTTGAATTCGAGAGATTCTCCAATGCTATGTCTTTTGTGGATTTTTTAGTTTACTGCTATACTGACTTGGTAAAGCAGAAATGCAGCATAAGACAACATATAGTAGCCTATCAATACTCTTTAAAATTTCTATTTAGTAATGTTTCAAAAGGAGATGAACAATGCAGATTTATATATCAGAATTATATATGTTTGTTTTTATTTAATAGAAATCCAATAATTAATTGTTATTATTACCATCAGTTATAATTTAGAAACTGATAGTTCATTACAATTTACTATTTCCCTTCAAAATTTAAAAAAATATATTCAAACACATTATTTGTTATGCTGAACTCTTCCAGGAGTACACACAATGTTACGGTAAAGTGTACATTTTGCTTGATGATTGATTACTAGTATACATACACATGTCCTAGCCCTGTCAGCTGAGAGGCCCTAGAAACAATTACACCCCTAGAGAAAGAAGCACTCCTGCTACCCACAGCACCTTGGGGGAATGGATAAGTCTAGGACTGGGGAAAGAGACATACAAGATGATTCTAGAGTACCTTGTAGTGGCAGAAAATAAGAAAGTGCTCCCATGCATTCATTCTGATAAAGATAAACGACTAAGTAAATAAATAAAGATAACAGGCAAACCTCTCAAGCAGAAGAGCCAGGTGATCAAAGTCACCATCTCCAATAGTTGATTAAAATATACTGGTGGCTGTGGCTCAGTGAATAGGGCACTGGCCCCATATACCGAAGGTGGAGGGTTCAAACCTGGCCCCGGCCAAATTGCAATTAAAAAATAGCCGAATGTTGTGGCGGGCACCTGTGGTCCTAGCTACTTGGGAGGCTGAGGCAAGAGAATTGCCTAAGCCCAAGAGCTGGAGATTGCTGTGAGGTGTGACGCCATAGCACTCTACCGATGGCAACAAAATGAGACTCTGTCTCTAAAAAAAAAAAAAAAACTTACCTGATTTTCCTCCCCAAAGCCCAGAATTCCATTCTAATCACAAAAAAAAAAAAAAAAAAAATCAGACAAATTTCAGTAGAGTGGAGTTTTACAAAATATCTGAACAATACTCATTAAACAAGTCAAAGTCATAAAAAACAAGCAAAGTTTCTGACAACTGTCACATTGAGATATTTCAATGACACTACATTTCGACTTAATAGTGAAAATGTAATGTGTTATCCTTAACAGAATCCTGAAAAATACACTTGAAAAATACAAGGTCTTTGAATGAAGATTGACTTTACTTAATAAAATTTATTACTATTAGTTCATTAATAGTAATAAACTATTACTAATTTCTATATTGATATAATAATAATTAGAGTAGCTAAATGTGGAAAATATATGGAACCCTCTAGCCCATCTTATCAGCTTTACTATGAATCTAAAAAGCTGTTCTAACAAATGGTCTATGAAAATAAAACAATTCATCCCCTGTAAAGGTTTCTTCTGTTACCGTTCCTTGTATTCTTCAGTAAATAAAGATTTATAACCAACTGTATCAAGGGAAAACAATAACTGTTCTTCATTCCATACACTATCCTAAAGATTTGCTAAGAGTATCATTAAAATAAAGACAACAATATTTAATGTTGAAAAAAATCGTTAAAGAAATAAACTTTATACAAAAATTGTTATTGATAAAATGTTTTGGTTATATGTCTTCTTGAGAAATCTCCAATGAGTTAATAGAAAACCAGACATTAGCTGTATCTTTCCATCAGCTCTTGGTTTTCTTTCGAGTTCCTTTCCTTAGCACAATTGTCTAAATATGCCTTTAAAAATCAATACTTCATTTCTAGAGCCAGTAAAGCATTTCATAATTCAAACTGGGAAATGATGGTAAAAGTCAAGGTTTTAAAATGAATAATTAATTAAAACTTTTAAGGGTTTGCTTTTCTTTTTTTAAAAATAAATTCTAAATTTGGTAGATTAAAATGGTAAATTACATATTGGGCAATCCATAAACAGAAGCTGCAGTCTAATGACCCGGCTGTGCTTATATTTACATTGAGTAAGATGTGATTGTATTTCATCTCCCAGAGATGGATCAGTCAGGTAGAGCCATTCTTCAGTATACAGGCAGTAGTTGCCTTTTGAATTCTGGGCAAATTCAAAAGTGTTTGTTCCTTTTGCTCTCTGAATCTATTTGAACCCTCAGGCTGTTTCCATACATGTCCACTGAATTGGCAAGAACCTTTATAAATGATTTTGAGTCATCTAAATGTTCAACAGGGGGAAATAGTTAAGGAAAGAACAGGTAGCTTCATTCGTGCTGCTATGAATGACAGGAGTTCATTCTGTTTTTGGCTGAATGATTTTATTACATTGTGTGATATATATATACATGTATATGATATATATATATCTCACATTTTCTTCATCCATTCATCCTCTGATGGACACTTAGATTAATTCCACATCTTGGCTATTGTGAAGAATGCTGTAAAGGACGTAAGAGTGAAAATATCTCGGCTCGGCGCCTGTGGCTCAATGGGCTAAGGTGCCAGCCACGTACACCTGAGCTGGCAGGTTCGAATCCAGCCTGAACCCGCCAAACAACAATGACGGCTGCAACCAAAAAAATGGCCGGGTGTTGTGGCGGGCGCCTGTAGTCCCAGCTACTTGGGAGGCAGAGGCAAGAGACTCGCTTAAGCCCAGGAATTGGAGGTTGCTGTGAGCTGTGATGCCAAGGCACTCTATCCAGGGTGACAGCTTGAGGCTCTGTCTCAAAAAAAAAAAGAAAAGGAGTGAAAATATCTCTTCCACATACTGATCTCAATTCCATTTGATATATACCCAGAAATAGCATTGCTTACTCATATGGTAGTTATATTTTTGGCTTTTTGAGGAACCTCTGTACTGTTTTCAATCATGGCTGCATGAATTTACATTCCCACCAATAGTGTCTAAGGGTTCTCTTCTCTCTGAATCCTTGTCAGCATTTGTTATTTTTTTGTCTTTTTGACAATAGCCATTTTAACTGGAATGAGTTGACTTGACAAATGAAGCATCCATTAAATATGACCCTTCTGCTGAAATAAATGGAAAATGCAAACAAAATATTCTAGGCCATAATATATGGTTTTATCCACTTTGGGTTGAGAAGTTATACAATTCATTCTTGCCTATAGATGAGAACTTTGAGTTAGTGAATGTAGAAAGGCAAAGTCCATTTGTTTGGTGAAGATGGTGGAGTTATGGGTGAAATTTCTATTAATGATCCTTTCCCGATTTAAAAATGCTAGTTAAGATTGCCGTTCTGTAAATTCTAGATTATCAAAGCAGTCATTTGCCTGAAGGTTGGCACAGTACAAAGCACACGGAACCATAGTACTTCCAGCTGTTGTGGTTCTTAGTTTGGCCATGTCATATAATATTTTAGTAGGTCTGTCCCTTTGTCTGTAGCTTGCCTGGGTATGTCACTTATCCCCAGGTCTGCAATCCCGACAGTGTTGGCTTTATTTTATTTTCATTATGATGAACTGAGATGCTGCAGGAAGATGTGCAACTGTGGCGTGTGTGTATTTCACATTTGCAGCCACAGCATCAAGTATGTGAAACTTCATTCATTTCCCTGAAATTAAACTTAACTAAGTACGCCAGACCCTATTTTCACTGGGGCCATATCAAGGTCTTCACTTTCAATTCAAATCGTAAGCTTTTGTGAATCTCTTTTCTCTCTTCTCTCTGCAAAGATAAAAAGATTTTAAAGAAGTATTTGCTGTTTTCCTCCAGGACACCCACTGGGGTGTAACTTGTCCCATGTGATCCTGGTAACTGGCTTCCAAGGCCATTGCATCCTCTGCCCACATCCTTGGCTGGGGGGCTCCAAAAGACTCACTTTGCAGCTGCTGACACTTCCAGGCTAGGCACATTCTCCATCTGGTGTCTTACTTGGGCTATTTACACAACACCTCATCAAGGTGGAATTCATGACCTACACAGAAGCGCCCAGATCAGAGGGACCTTCGAACTTTGCTTGTTGTCTCAGGCCCTTTTTTCTGTAAGTATGCTCTGTTCATATTGGGTCTCCTGGGGGCACCGTGTGTGGCAAAACGTATGCCCTGGTTCTCTAATCCCAAAGACCCAACTGCACATGACCCAGGCTCTCCCCAAGTCTGAGGCATCCTGTTTTCCTCTTACCTTGGCTGCAGGTTTCCCCTACCTGAAAGAAGGGGGAACATGGAGCTGAATTCTTATCTTATCACACACTTATCTCAACTCTGAGGTTCAGGCTTAAACATGATGGTGATGTTTAAAGCAAAGCTTTTAAAATCAAAGGAACAATGAAAGAAGCAACAATAACAACAATTTTTTTAAGTTTCAGTAACAGAGAGCCTAAACTTTTAGGAATAGTCTCTCTTTCTCTCTCTCTGTATATTCATATATACATATATATAATATATATATATAATATAATATATTTTATATATATATATATATGTGTGTGTGTGTGTATACCAGCAGTCCCTAGTCCCCAACATTTTTGGCACCAGGGAACAGGTTTTTTGTTTGTTTGTTTTTGTTTTTTTATTAAGTCATAGCTACGTGCATTAATGCAATTAGGGGGTACAATGTGCTGGCTTTATATATCATTTGAAATATTTTCATCAAACTGGTTAACATAGCCTTCACGGCATTTTCTTACTTATTGCATTAAGACATTTATTCTACACCTAGTAAATTTCACACATACCCTTGTAAAATGCACTGTAGTGTGATCCCACCAATTACCCTTCCTCCACCCCTCCCCGGCCCTCCCACTCCTCTTTCCCCTTCTTCTTGGCCTATAGTTGGGTTATACCTTTCATATGAAAGCTATAAATTGGTTTCATAGTAGGGCTGAGTACATTGGATATTTTTTCTTCTATTCTTGAGATACTTTGCTAAGAAGAATATGTTCCAGCTAGGGAACAATTTTATGAAAGACAATTTTTCTACGGAAGGCAGGAGAGATTTTAAGAGGATTCAGGGGCACCACATCTCACCCAAGATCTCCAAGCAGGATGCTCTGCTGAGGAGCACGCACATTAGACACCACTTGTGTGCAGTTCCCAGTAGGCTGGTGCTCCTGTGAGAATCTTAACACCCCTGACCTGACAGGAGACGAGTTCGGGTGGTGATGCAAGTGATGAAACACAGCTGTAAACACAGCTGCAACGTCACTTGCTTTCCCACGGCTCTCCTGCTCTGTCCAAAGACTGATAATGGTGTATGGCCTGGGGGGTGGAGACCACAGATAGATACTCTCTCTATATGTAAAATATATCAATAGTGATAATATGTTATATAATAAATAACATAATGCATATATGTGTATTTAGTAGAGATTATTTTTGGTTAGTATACGTAATAAGCATTGTATACACATATTATATATAGATTACATATATTATACACATTACAATATATAAGATGGAATACATTATATATGCTATTATATAATACATGTGTATTAATATGTAAATACATGTATATACATATATAAAGGTGCATTCATTACACCTTTAACACATATATGTCTTTCATACATATATTTTTACATATGTTATTACACATATTCCAATATACAATACTGCATATAATGTATAATATACATTTATTTATATGTAAACCATACAGTTGTATATTAAGATTCCAATTTGCACTTTTCTCTGTGTTCTAATGGGGGTGGGGTGACTCAAATGTAAGGCCATTATTGTGTTTTGAATAACTAGGTGGAGATAACATAATGAAGCCCTGTCTGTGACTGCTGATCATGAAGACAGAGAGAGGGAGAGTAGGAGATGCAGGGACTACCCAGGACATACTCATCCGAAACCAACTTGTTAAGTCTCCAAAATGTTCTCAGGGTCCAACTGCTTTTGAAGTATGTTCCGTGTCCCATCAAAACTTCCCTGTTGGTCCGACTGAGGAACGGGGAACAGGTGCCATCATCAAAAACCCAATTAACAAGGAAGACAGATGACGTTTTGCTGCATTTGTGGGGCATTTGTCAGAAAATAGACAGTATCGCATCACATTAAAATAACTTACAGAAAAATAAAAATTCAATAGAAAATACAATAACATTCTTATAAATAATTGTTCATTATTTGCTTAAAATGAATAGTATACTCTTTTCAGAATCATAATTTTAACTAAATGGCAAAAAGAGAGAAGTCAAAATGAGAAATCCCTTTGAACAAACTATAGAAGATATACATTCTTAAAAACAGCATACATTATCCAGATTCATCCAGGTAAATATGAAAGATGTAGTCACTATCTTTTTTTTTAATGGCTGAATTATATTCCATGATATACCTAAAAATAAAAAATATATATACAAAAAGTATAAGTATGTAAAAATAAATTTAAAATAATCATGCTTAAGGCCAGGGAGAGCCTCCACAGATCTTAAAATCCAGCTGTCTCATTTGATAAGTAAAAAAACTACCGTCCCCAAACTAAGCTGATGTAAACACTCAGTAACAGAGCTGTAATTCTAAACCTCCTTATCAATGCTATTATCTCACCACTTTGTTTTTTCATGCAATTTATTTGAGGGGCATTAAAAATCTATTTCTGAATGAATGAAAAATAGGAATCATCCAATAAAATATAAAAAAGTATCAAAATACAAATAGCACAGGACCAAGCAGTGTGGTCTTTTAAAATCAGAATGCTCTGTGCAGAGATGTGAAGCTTTGAGGTGTGTCTGAAGGCAGAGAGTGGACAGGGAACACAGAGGGGAGGCATGCGGGATCGTTACTGTAAAAATTCAAATCCAAGGAAATTCTAAAATCCAGGAAAATATCAGGAAAGAAATCTTAACAGAAATATGTTAAACTATACCTGTCTTGGTGTTTTTGTTTTGTTTTGTGCTTTTAACTCTGTATTATCTGTGTTTCTGGTCAACTTACAGTTACTTAAGTGAGCAGAAATATCTTGATATCTGAATGAACTCTTAGAAAAAATTAGTATGAGCAATTATAAATGAGTAGGATATAGCCCAGCAATTTAGATTAATTAGGGTGTATTATTATATTTTATCTTACCCTGATTTAATTGGAAAGAGTTAAATGAGTGTTATCTTTTATTTAGGTTAGACACATGTACATATAAGGGAAGAAGCCTAATGGGTACCATCTAGCGTTTATTTGGTGAAAATGTTACAGCAAACCAAAAAGACAGCCTATTGTGTTCACAGACCACTTGTGTATCAGATGTAAGGAAAGTAACATGGAATGTGTGATAATAAAACAAATTTGTGAGCAATGCCTGGAGAGCGTGAGCAGATAAGTTTGCTGCACTACTCCTGAAGTCTACACGGCGTTTTGTTTCCTGTGAAATCATCTTTCAAATGGACTTCTGGGTTTTGCTAAGTAACATTTGACCTTTTCTTCTTCCATCAGACAATGACGTTTTAATTTATATATTCACACACTCTCTGCCATTTACTTATTCATTCTAATATTTATAGCTTGTCTTATTCTAAAAATACTTGAAAGGCTTACAGAAATACATACATTGTAACCTGGTAAAGTACATTAATGAAAATAGAGGTAAAGGTTAAACAAGATTATGGTAGAGATGCTTCGCTCAAGAGATGCCAAAAGTGGACAAAAAAAATTGTATCTGTACTTCCTAGCAACAGAAGAACGAGAGCGGGACAAATCCCTGAGTTCAGAGGATCTGGTTGCTGGGACAAATTATAGATTTACTAAGTTAAAAAACATAAAAGATTTATCCCATGATCTCAATAAAGGGAAATGATGTGACATTGTAGATAATATCCCTGTGATGAAATCTATAGTGTGTTTCAGACATTTGTTTCTTATAAAGTGCTCAGTAAAACTCTGTAGTAGGACACCACATAATAATAATACACCTCTCCAAAACCATGGTATGGAACTCTCAAGTGTGGTTTGATCTAAGACTAAATTTTATAATGTCTAGGGGAACGAATGACTTGCGTATCATTTCTTCATCATTCA
>CAUYRH010123133.1:0-14714 GCA_963574655.1 Perodicticus potto
CTATTTGATCTTTGACAAACCAATTAAGAACATACAGTGGGGAAAAGACTCCCTATTTAACAAATGGTGCTGGGTGAACTGGCTGGCGACCTGCAGAAGACTGAAACTGGACCCACATCTTTCACCATTAACTAAGATAGACTCTCACTGTATTAAAGATTTAAACTTAAGACATGAAACTATAAAAATACGAGAAGAAAGTGCGGGGAACACTCTTGAAAGCATCGGCCTGGGTGAATACTTCATGAGGAGGACCCCCAAAGCAATGGAAGCAGCATCAAAAATACACTACTGGGATTTAGCCATTTTTTTAAGACAAGATCTTGCTCTGTGGCCCAGGCTGGAGTGCAGTGGCATGATCATAGCTCACTGCAACCTCGAATGCCTAGATTCAAGAGATCCTCCTGCCTCAGCCTCCCAAGTAGCTAGGACTACAGATGTGGGCTGACATACTCAGCTACCTTTTTATTTTCTATAGAGATGGGATCTTACTATGTTGCCCAGGCTAGCCTCACACTTCTGAACTCAAGTGATCCTTTCACCTGAGGATACCAAAGGGCTGGGATTACATGTATGAGCCACCATACCTGGCTTCTTTTAGTCATTCTTTAAGGGTAGGTGTAATGGTGGCAAATTCTCTTAGCATCTCTTCATCTGAAAATGTATTGATTTCTCTTTCATTTGAAAGAGTAATTTTACCCTGTAGGTATGGTATTGTTACTCTCTAGCTGCTTTCCAGATTTTGTTTTTACCATTTATAAAAGATCTTGTAGAAAGATTTTCTTTCGAATTTCTTTTTAAATTTCAGATTAACACAAGGGTACAAATGATTAGGTTACATTGTTTGCATTTGTTATGTAAAGTCCAAGTTGTAATTGAGCTCTTCACCCAGAAAGTGTGCCATATACTCTTATATTGTGCCCATTAGGTGAGAACACGCCAATCTCCCTCTCTCCTCCCCATCACTTGAGTTTAATTCAGTTTTTCTCTCTGTAATTGTTCATCTACTACTTTCATATTATTATTGAGTAAATTGGATACATGCTTTTCCATTCTTGTGATGTTTTACTAAGGAGAATGTTTTTCAACTCTATTCAGGTAATTGTTTGTCTTTAGTTTTTAGAAGTTTATTTGTGATGTTTTGGGTATAGATTCCTTTGGATTCAACCTGTTTTGTGTTTACTCGATTTCTGTAGGTCTGTGTTTCTTGCAAAATTTAAGAAGTTTCAGACATTATTTCTTTGAGTATTTTTTCAACTCTTCCCTCTTTGTTCTGTCCATACAAGACTCTGTTGATATGAATGTTAGATATTTTGTTATAGTTTCACAAATCTCTTTAGCTCGGTTCATTTTTTCAGTCTATTTTTTCTCTGTTGTTTAGTTTGGGTAATTTCAATTTTTCTGTCTTTAACTCCTAATTCTGTCCTTTGTGCCTCCCATTCTGATGTTGAGCTAATCTGCTAATCTTTTTATTTCAGTTATTATATTTTTAAGGTCTAACATTTTCATTTAGTTCTTAGTGCTTTCTATTTCTTTGCTGTGTGAGACTTTCCATTTCCTTCTTGAAACTTTCTATTCTTTTAGTTTATTTCAAGAAATTTGTAATTGCTGCTGAAACACTTAAATATGGCTTATTTAAAATCCTTTTCAGACAATTCTAACATTGCTGTCATATCATCACATAGACATGTTGACATCCATAGACTGTAATTTTATCTTCCAATTTGATATCTTCTTGATTCTTTCATGAAAAAGGGGTTTCCTATTTAAAACTGATCACATTCATACTATGTTATAAGATCTTGTATGCTGCTTAAAACTTTTGTGTTAATTGGATTTTTCTGATATCATTTCATCAGAGGATGGAAGTGTGTTGCCTCATTACCACAGGATGAGTACCAAAGTCCAGGTTACCTACTCAGCAAATGACAACACAGGTGTCACTCCTGGGCAGAGGTTGGCATTCCACCTTCCCATGGCATGGTAGTGGGGTTGGCTTAGCTACCCATGGGCAATGTGGATGTTCTGACTCTACTAGGACTCCACTAACACCACCTCAGTGGGGAGAGAAAGAGCTACCTTATTACAGAGGTGGGGTAGAATACAGATTCCCCTTGATCTCTACTGACACCATGGTTGAGGGGGGCTTCATTACAAGTTAGCAAAGATGAAAATCCAAGTTTCTTGTTTGGCCTTTTTTGATACAATGTCAGTGGGTATGCTGAGTGCCCTATTATAGCCTTGCCAAGGTTGAAGTCTAAATTCCCTCTTGGCCTTTGCTAGCATTGGTAGGAATGTGGCAACTATTTTTCTGTGATGTTTAGCTGAAATAGAGCAGTTATTGTATGAAGTTTCACATCTTGCTAAGTTGCATCTTTTCTGGTACTTGGCTGCATAGAGGAGGCCTTTGTCGTGGCTATTTTTGCCTATTTCCACTGAAGTTTCTGGTTTGACAACTTCCTTATCTCCAAGTCTGGTAAATAAGGCCAAAAGAAAACCTAGGAATCTCACTATGTGTTGTTCCTCAGGTCCTAAGATGTCTAGCTGATCTGCCTTCTCTTTTCCACCTTTCAGAGTATTCATGTGTGTGTGTATGCTTGTGTGTGTGTGTGTGTATGAAATATCCAGAAGTTTGTGTGTGTGTACATGTATATATATATTATATATACATGTATATATAATATCCATATACATACATATATATGGATTTTATATATATAATTTATATATAAGGTATAAATAAAACTTCTGGATATTATATATGTATATATACATATATGATGTATATATGTATACATAATGTATATATTTGTATATATACATATATAATATATAGAAGTTTATTTATAAAACTTATTTATATATTTATTTACATATGATTATATATGATTATTTATTATATAAAAGTTATTATGTAAAACTTATTTATTTATATATGATTATTTATGTATTTATTTATATTTGGTGTATATATGTATATATGTATATATAATGTATATATGTAAATATACATATATAATATATAATATCCAGAAGTTTTATTTATACCTTATATATAAATTATATATGTAATAACCATATATATGTATATACACATATATAATATCCAGAAGTTTTGTTTATACCTACTAGATGAATAAAGTAGTCGACTTTGTCTTTTTGGAAGTGCAAGTGATCATATGCATTTTGCAAATATTTTCTCGTAATATTTGGCTTGCATTTTCACGTGTTTGGGCACATCTTTTGGAAAATAGATGTTTTAAACTGTTTCCTTGGGATATAAGTGACATACAGTTAACTGCCATATCTAAATTGACTATTTGATAAGTTTCATACGTACATACACCCATTCAAGAAACATCGCCATATTCAAGAAAGTGAGCATACCCATGATCTCCAAAAATATCCCATTCTCCATTGTAATCCCTCTGTCCTTCCCACTCCTGCATGTCCACTCATCCCCCATCTACCACCATTGCTGTAGATTACACCACTATAGATATACAATGTATATTACTTTGCATTTTCTAGAGTTTTATATAAATTAAATTGTATAGGACACACTCCTTTTTTCTGGCCTTTTTCATTTAGCATGATTATTTTGAGATATATTAATGCTATTCCATGTATCAATAATTTATTTTGTACATCACTAAGGATTACACTGTATGGATATATCGTATTGATGAGTACTTGGTTTGGTTTCCATTTGGGGGTTATTACAAATAAAGCTACTGTGAGCATTAATGTACAAGTCTTTGTATAAGCATATATTTATTTTATCTTGGGTAAATAAGTAATCATGGTATATCTGGATCACACAGGAGGTGAATGTTCAACATTTTTAGACACTGTCAATCTTTTTCAAAATACCCAACCCTACTGTGTGAGAGTTTCAATTTCTTAACTTAATTAACAAAAATTGGTTTGGGCAGTTTTGTTAATTTTGGTCATTCTGATAATTGTGTGCGTACATTGTATCTTTAATTATGACTGATAATACTGAACTTCTATTTATGCTATTATTTAGCATCCATGTATCATCTTTCATAAAGTTTCTGAAAAATATTTTGCCTATTTTTATTGAGTTTGCTTCTTTTTTATTGTTGAGTATTAGAGTTGTTTATGCATTCTTGATACAAGACATTCATCAGATATATGTTTTACAAAAGATTTTCCCACTCTGAGGCTTTACTTTTCATTCTTTTAACTATTTTTGAAAGAGCTAAAGTTTTTCATGTTGATAGAGTACAGTTTTATTTTAAATTTTTAATTACTATGAGTAAATAATAGTTGCATATATTTATAGGGTGCATGCACTGTTTTGATAAGACATACGATGTGTATTAATCAAATCAGGGAATTGGGGTATCAATCGACTCAAACATTTATCATTTCTTTGTATTACAAACATTTCAATTCCACACTTTTTGTTTTCTTAAATATACCCTAACTTACTGTTGACTATAGTCAGTCACTTTGTTGTCCTATCAAATATTGTCCATTCTATCTAAATACCTACCTTTATTTTTGCCCCCATTAACCATCTCCACCTTATCTTCCCCTCTCCAATACCCTTCCCATCCTTTCATAAACATTCTATTCTCTGTCTCTATGATATCAGTTGTTTTTAATATTTAGCTCCCATGTAGAGTGAGAAAATGCAAGATTTGGCTTTTTGTGGTTAGCTTATTCTATTTAATATAATGTTCCCCAGTTCTGTGTTGTTGTAAATAGCAGAATTTCATTCTTTTTGTAGCTACATAATATTCCATTTGGTATATAGACCACAATTGCATTATACATTCATCCATTGATGGACACTTGGATTGATTTTATATCTTGGCTATTGTGAATAGTGCTGCAATAAACATGAAAATGTGGATATCTTTTTGATATACCAAATTTACCTCCTTTGGATATATACACAGCAGTGGGATTGCTGCATTATATGGTAGTTCCAATTTCACATTTTTGAGGGACTTCTATAGTGTATTCTATTGGTTGTAGTTGGTTGCACCAATTTACATTCCAACCAACAGTGTTCCCCTTGCTCCACCTCCTCCTCAGTATTCGTTATTGCCTGTGTTTTTGATAAAAGCCATTTTAACTAGGGTGAGATGATATCACATTGTAATTTTGATTGCATTTCTCTCATAACTAATGATGTTGAGCATTCTTTCATATATCTGTTGACCATTTGAATATTTTCTTGTAAGAAATGTCTATTCAGATCCTTTGCTCACTTTTGTTTTATTTTATTTTTTATTGTTTGGGATTCATTGAGTGTACAAAGAATTAGGTTACACTGATTACGGTTGTTAGGTAAAGTCCCACCTGTAATTGTGTCCCACCCCTAACAGCTGTGCCATACCCTGAGACCCCCATCCCTCTCCCTTCTCTCATCTCTTCTCTCCCTGATCCCTCATTCCCCAGCCTATCTCTGGTGTTAGATCATCTATGGCCTTCATATTAGAATTGAGTACATTGGAATCTTGCTTCTCCATTCTTGTGATTCTTTACTAAGAAGAATGTGTTCCACCCCTATCTAGGTTATCCATCTCTATCTAGGTTAAAAGATGTAAAGTCTCCATTGTGGCTCATACCGAAGGTGTTGATTTCAAACCCAGCCTCAGCCAAACTGCAAAGCAGAAAAATAGCTGGGCAATGTGGTGGGCGCCTGTAGTCCCAACTACTTGGGAGGCTGAGGCAAGAGAATCACCTAAGCCCAAGAGCTGGAGGTTGCTGTGAGCTGTGTGACACCATGGTACTCTACTAAGGGTGATAAAGTGAGACTCTGTCTCTACAAAAAAATAAAAAATAAAAATAAAAAGAAGAATGTGTTCCGCCTCTATCCAGGTTATCCACCTCTATCCAGATTAAAAGATATAAAGTCTCCAACTTTTTAAATGGCAGAATTCCATGGTATATATTACCACAGCTTGTTAATCCATTCCTGGGTTGGTAGGCATTTAGGTTGTTCCCTCATTTTTGGTGATTGTAAATTGAAATGTGATAAACAACCTAGTACAAATCTCTTTATGGCAAAATGATTTTATGTCCCCTCTGGGTAGATGCCTAGGAATTGGGATTGCAGGACCAAGTGGGATGTCTAATTTGAGTTCTTTGAGGATACCCCATACTTCCTTCCAAAAATGTTGTATTAGTTTGCAGTCCCACCAGCAGTTTACAAATTTTCCCTTCTCTCCACATCAGCATCCACACCTTTGAGATTTTGTGACATGGGCTATTCTCACTGAGGTCAGATGATATCTTAGGGTGGTTTTGATTTGCATGTCTCTGATGATCAGGGACAATGAGCATTTTTTCAAATGTTTGTTAGCCATTCATCTGTCTTCATCCAGGAAAGTTCTGTTCATATCTCTTCCTCAGAGGCACATGTGATATTTACGCTTTTTCTGTTGATTCACTTGCGTGCTCTGCAGATTCTAGTTATCAACCCTTTGTCAGATTGACACCCTGCAAATATCTTTTCCCATTCTGAAGATTGTCTTTTTGTTTTACTTTCTATGTCCTTAGCTGTGCAGAATCTTTTTAGCTTAATTAAGTCCCATTTGTTAATTTTTGTTGTTGTTGAGATGGCCACTAAAGTCTTTGTCATAAAATATTTCACCAGTCCATCAAGAGTTTTCTTTGCACTTTCTTCTAAGATTTTTATCATTTCGTGTCTTAGGTTTAAGTCTCTTATCCATCATGAGTCAATTTATGTAAGGGGTGAAAGGTATGGGCTGAGTTTTAGTCTATTGCATGTGCTTATCCAATTCTCCCAGCACCATTTGTTGAAAAGGGAATTCTTTTCCCCACTGTATGCTTTTGTTTGATTTATCAAAGATCACATGGCATGTAGAGACTGGTTTCTTCTCTTAGTTTTCTAATTCTGTTCCATATGTCTATGTCTCTATTTTCATGCCAATACCATGCTGTTTTGAATACTGTGGACTTGTGATATAGCCTGAAGTCTGGTAGGGTGATGCCTCTGACTTTGCTTTTATTACTAAGAATAGCCTTAGCTATATAGGTTTTTTCTGGTTTCATACAAAATGAAGTACTATTTTTTCCCAATTCTTCAAAATATGATATTGGTATTTTAATGGGGATTGCATTGAATCTGTAGATTGCTTTGGGTAGAATAAACATTTTGACAATGTTGATTTTTCCCAGCCAAGAGCATGGTGTGTTCTTCCATTTGTTAGTGTCTTCTACAATTTCTTTTTCTTTCATCTTTTTTTAGGTATATTCCTAAATGTTTCATTTTATACCGTACTGTGAAGGGAATTGTGTCCTTGATTTGCTTCTCAACTTGACTGTTATTGGCACACTGAGTTGTGGACATTAATTTTATACCCTAAGACATTACTGTATTTATTGATGTCCAGGAGTTTTGTGGTTGAGTCTCTGGGGTTTTCCAAGTATAAGATCATATCATCAGCAAAGAGGGAGAGTTTAACCTTCTGTGCCCCCATTTGGATGCCTTTTATATCCTTCTCTCACCTGAATGCATTAACTATAACTTCTAGAACTATCTTGATTAATAGTGGAGATAGTGGGTATCTTTGTCTGGTTCCAGTTCTAAGTGGAAAAGCTTTCAGTTTTATACAATTCAGTATGATGTTAGTTGTGGGTTTGTCATAGATGGCTTCAATCAGCTTGAGAAATGTGCCACCTATGCCCATTTTCTTAAGTGTTCTTGTTAGAAAAGGGTGCTGAATTTTCTCAAATGCTTTTTCTACATCTATTGAAAAGATCACATGGTCTTTGTTTTTGCTTCTATTGATATGATGTATCACATTCATAGATTTTCATATGTTAAACCAACTTTGCATTCTTTCAGTTAAGCCTATTTGATCATGATGTATAATTTTTTTAATGAGTAGTTGAAATCTATTAACTAAGATTTTGTTGAGTATTTTTGCATCAATATTCATTACTGAAATTGGTCTGTAGCTCTCCTTTCTAGTTGGGTCCCTTCCAGTTTTGGAATCAAGGTGATGTTTGCTCCATAGAATGTGTTGGGGAAGGTTCTTTCCTTCTCAATGCTTTGGAATAAGTTCTGCCATATAGGTGCAAGTTCATCTTTGAAGGAGTGATAGAATTCTGATATGAAGCCATCTAGTACTGGGGGGTTTTGTTGGAAGCTTTTATATTGTTTCTGAAATCTCAGTGCTTGATATGGTCTGTTCAAAAGATCGATTTCTTCCTGGATAAGTCTAGGAAGATGGTGTGAGTCAAGGTATTGGTCCATTTCCTCCACATTGTCAAATTTCTGAGCACAAAGTTTTGGTAGTAGTCATAAATAATCTCTTGTATCTCCATGGTATCAGTCATTATTTTCCCTTTTCACGTCTGATTGGAGTTATTAAAGATTTTGCTTTTCTATTTCTAGATAATCTGGCCAGTGGTTTACCAAAAACCTAGCTTCCACTGTGAGGCTAAAGATCAAACTAAGCAATGGAATTTCACAAAATAACATGAATAGAATGTCACCACACTTATCAATTATCTCAATAAATGTTAATGGCTTAAATTACCCACTGAAGAGGCACAGGCTGGCTGATTGGATAAAATAAATGTAAGTCATCCATTTGCTCTCTGTGGGAAATATACCTAGCCTGGAAGCACAAACTAAAACTCATTGTTAAGAGATGGAAGACAAGTTTTCAGGCAAATGGAAATCAGAAGAAGAGAGGTTACAATCTTATCTTCAGATACAAGTGGATTTAAAGCAACTAAAAACAAAAAGGACAAAGAAGGACACTTTATATTGGTCAAGGAAATAATACAACAAGAAGACATTTCAATTCTAAATATTTGTGCACCCAATTTAAATGCTCTCATATTCTTGAAACAGACTTAATTAGTCTGAGCAATATGATATCTCATAACACCATAATAGCAGGGGACTTTAATACTCCTCTTACAGAGTTGGACAGAGCCTCTAAACAGAAACTAAACTGAGATACAAGGGACTTAAATGTGACCCTAGAATAATTGTGCTTGGTAGACACATCTAGAACACGCCATCCCTAAGCTAAAGAATATACGTTCTTCTTATCAGCCCATGAAACATTCTCCAAAGTAGATCAAAACCCAGGACAGACATCAAACCTCAACAGAATCAAAAGAATTGAAATTTTACCTTGTATCTTCTCAGACCACAGGCTTTAAAGGTAGAACTCAATTCCAACAAAAATTGTTATCCCCACAAAACCTTATCCTGAATGATAGTTAGGTCAAGGAAGAGATAACAAAAGGAAATCATTAACTTCCTTGAGCATAACAACAATAAAGACACAAGCTATCAAAACCTGTAGGACACTGCAAAAGCAGTCCTAAGAGGGAAATTTATAACATTAGATGCCTACATTTGAAAAATAGAAAGACACATCAATAACTGAATGAATCATCTTAGAGAAATGGAAAAGCAAGAGCAATCCAATCCCAAACCTAGCAGAAGAAAAGAAATAAGCAAAATCAAATCAGAAATAAATAAAATTGAAAATAAAAGAATCATTCAGAAAATTAATGAAACAAAAAGTTGGTTCTTTGAAAAGATAAATAAAATTTATCTTTTCTCTTTATCTTTGCTCCTTTTAAAATTGCACTTGATCTTTTTATCATTGAATTGTTGGAGCTCCTTATATATTCTAATTATTAATCTTGTGTCAGATGGGTAGTTTGCAAATATTTTCTCCTGTTCAGTAGGTTGTCTCTTCACTTTGTTGATTTTATTTATTTTATTTTATTTTTTTTTTTTTACTGTGAAGATGCTTTTTAGCTTGATGTTATCTCATTTGTCTAATTTTGGTTTTGTCATTGACATTTGGGTGTTATTCTCAAAAATTCCTTGCCAAGACCAATATCCTAAAGTGTTTCTCCAAGGTTTATTTTAAGCAGTTTCAGATTTAATTCTTAGATTTAATTCTTTAGTGATGGAATACAAATTATTAATGTGTTTTTATGGGTTGCAGTTTTGATATCCTATCTAAGAAAAGTTTGTCTAATTGAAGGTCACAAAGATTTTATTCTATTGTATGTTTTTTTCTGGTAATTTTGTAGTTTGGGGTTTTACCTTTAGGCCCATGATCCCTTTTCAGTTAATTTTTCCATATTTATAAAGTATGGATTCAAGCTCATACATTTGCATTTAGATAACAAATAAATTCTTTTATCACCATACGTTAGAAAGGCTATCTTTTCCCTACTTTGGTGCCTTTGCAGTTTTATAAAAAACAAAACTACAAAAATAAAACATCAGTTATCTACATTATGTGGGTTTATTTCTAGACTCTTTATAAAAAGTTTATCAAACTATGGCCTATAGGAAAAATATGATCCACTGCCTGTGTTTTTAATGCTCATTGACTAAGAATGTCTTTTACATTTTTAATGGTTACACAAATACCTACATAACTGCCTTAATTTTGCTTCTTAGTCACAAACCTTGTATACTGAATATCTGGGTCTTTAAAAAAAGTTTGCAAACACTGGCTCTGTATTGTCTGATTGTCCATTACACAAATGCCATGTTATTTTGACTATTCTAGATTCGTAATAATTCTTGAAACCAAATAATACTAACCCTTTCAAAAAATAGAATTTTTAAAATTTTGATGAAGTTCATTTAATTAATTCTCAGTCTTAAAAATGGTCCTTTTGGTGTTATGTGTAAATAAATCCTTGCCAAACTCAAGGACATGGATGTTTTAGCTCATTTTTTTTTATTCTAGACATTTTATAGATTTAAGTCTTATATTTAGATATATAATCAATCTGAGTCAATTTTGTATGTGATACTAGATATGGGTTGGAGTTCTTTTATTCTCTCTCTACATGATGTCCAATCATTCTAGCACCATTTACTGGAAGCAATTTCCCAGATTCTGAATTTTCTTAGAATCTTTCTCAAAAATCAAACAAAAATGAATCAAAAAATTGAACACATATGTCTGAGTCTATTTTCTTGACTCACTGTTTTATTTCAGTATTTGGTGTTTATGCTCTTCTTTATAATATCTTACTGTATTGATTGCTAGAGCTTCATAAGTCTTGAAATAAGCTATTGTTAATTTTCTGACTTTTGTTCTGATCAGAAATATTTTGGCTATTCCAGATGCACTGCTTTTTTTATATAAAGTTTGGATCAGGCTGTCAGTTTCTATTTTTTTAAAAAAGCTTTACTGGCATTTTTGATTAGAATTGTCTTCAATATATAAATAAACTAAGAGAATGTTTCCATCATAATTATACTGAGTATTCCAATACATGAACACCACATCTTTGTATTGATTTAGGTCTCTTTTGATTACTTTCATCAGTGTTTGATGGTATTTAGCATATAAATATAGCATATATTTTGCTATGTATTTCATATTATTAGTAGTGTAATAAATTATATCTTTTGATAAGTTTAATTTTTAACTAGACATTGAAAGCATGTATAAATATGATTTTTGAATACTGATCTTGTATCTTGCCACTTTGTTAAATTCATATGTTACTTTGAGTAGCTAAGGTGAAGATTTTCTATGTTACAATCATTTTGAGAATAGAAAAGTTTTCTTTTATATTTTCAATCTGTGATTTTTATATCTTTTTATTGTCATATTGCACTCCAATATAATATTTAATAGTGAAAGTAGATATACTCATCTTAATTTCCTCAATATTGACAGTAAAGTATTGATTCTTTCACTGTATTAAGTATGATGTTTGCTTTAAGGTGTTTGACTTAGATTACTTTAATCAGATTAAGGAAGTTTCTTTCAATTCCTAGTGTGTTAAAAGTTTTTATTATTGATAGAGACTGCATTTTGTGAAACATTTTCCCTGCATCTATTTTTCCTGCACCAGATTTTTTCTTTAGTATACTGATTTCTTTAGTATATTAATCTGTTTAATTAAATTTAAATTTTAAAAATTGAAGATTTTTTTCTAATTAAAAAATAAAATTTATTTTGAAAGTTGAAAATTTGAACCAATATGCCTGATATAAACCTTACTTCATAATGACATAACAGTGATAGACTCAACTTGGTAATATTTTATGAATAAGCGTTTATATTTATATTCATGAGAGATATTATTCTATGGTTTTTTCCTTTAATTTTTATTAGTGTAACATTATATTTATATTCATGAGAGATATTATTCTACGGTTTTTTCCTTTAATTTTTATTAGTGTAACATTTCCAATAAAGTTAGTGTCTCCTTTTTTTCTTTTCCTGGAAGAATTTGTTCATATTCTTTCTTTCTTAAAAGCTTGACAAAATTTGATATTGAAGTCATCTGTGTTCATTTGTATTGTTCAAAGCGTTTTTTTTTAATTAATTAATTTTTATTTCAAGTTAATGAGAGGGTATGAATAACCAGATCACAATATTTAAATTCGTTAGGTAGAGTCCATCTTGTAGTTGTGTCCTGCACCAAAAAAGGTGTGCCATGTACCCCTACATTGTGCTCATTATGTGGGAGCATACCAATCACCCCTCCCCCTTCCCTCTCTCATTGCTCCTCCCCCCAACTTGAATTGAATTAAGTTTTACTCTCACATGGGTATGTATTAAATCATCTACTGGCTATATATTAGTATTGAGTACATTGGATATTTGCTTTTCCTTTCTAAGAAGAACTTGCTTCAACTCCATCTAGAATAGCACAAAAGATGTAAAGTCACCATTTTTTTATGGCTGAATACTATTCCATGGTATACATATATCACAGTTTGTTAATCCATTCCTGAGTTGATGGGCATTTACATCTTGGCAATTGTAAGGTAAGCTACAATAAACAATCTACTGCAAATGTCTCTATTATAAAATGATTTTTTTTCTTCTCAGTAGATGCCTAACAATGAGATTATGGGGTCAAATGGGTGGTCTAAATTGATTCTTTGAGGATTCTCCATACTTCTTTCCAAAAAGGCTGTATGAATTTGCAGTCCTCCCAACAGTGTAAAAGTGATCCCCTCTTTCCACATCCATGCCAGCATCTGCAACTTTGGGAATTTGTGATGTGGGCTAATCTTACTGGGGTTAGGTGATATCTCAGGGTAGTTTTGTTTGCATTTTTCTGATGATTAGGGACAATGAGCATTTTTCCATATGTTTGTTAGCCATTCATCTGTCTTCCTCAGAGAAGGTTCTGAGTGATCAAGGAATACAGTAAGTGAATGGAGTAAAACTGAAAGCTTTTCCACTTAGAACTGGAACTAGACAAGGATGTCCTCTATCATCACTACTATTCAAAATAGTTCTAGCTAATGCAATCAGGCAAGAGAAGGAAATAAAGGACATCCAAATGGGTGCTCATCCAAATGGGAGGACATCAAACTCTAGCTCTTTGCTAATGACTGATTATTACACTTAGAGAACCCCAGAGACTCAACTCCAGGACTCCTGGAAGTGATCAAGAAAGACAGTGACATCTCAGGTTATAGAATCAATATCCACAAATCAGTAGCCTTTGCATATTCCAATAACAGCCAAAGTGAGAAACTCATCAGATACACAATCCATTTACAGCAGCTTCAAGGAAAATGAAATGCCAAGGAATATGCCTAACAGAAGAGGTGAAGGATCTCTACAAAGGGAATTACGAAACCTTTTATTCAATAAATGGAGCTGGGAGAATTGGATAACTACATGTAAAAGACTAAAACTGGACCTACACCTTTCACCACTTTTAAAAAAATGACTCAAGATGAGTAAAAGATTTAAATCTAAGGCATTAAATGATAAAAATCCTAAAAGAAACTCTTGAAGGACCCATCGCACAGTGGTTACAGTGCCAGCCACATACACTGAAGTTGGCAGGTTTGAACCCAGCCTGGTCCAGTTAAACCACAATGACAACCGCAAAAAAAAAATAGCCAGGCATTATGGCAGGTGCCTGTAGTCCCAGCTACTTTGGAGGCTGAGGCAAGTAAGTAAGTAATCACTTAAGCCCAAGAATTTGAGGTTGCTGTGAGCTGTGATGACACAGCACTCTCTACCCAGGGAGACATAATGAGATTCTGTCTCAAAAACAAAAACAAAAACAAAAACAAAAACAAAAACAAAAAAACACCTTTTGAGGATGTCAGCCTGAGAAAAGATTTTTTGAAGAAGACTTCATTGGCAATTGCAACAATGACAAAAATAAACCAATGGGACTTAGTTAAACTGAAAATCTTCTGCACAGCTAAGGTTACAACAATTAAAACAAATAGATAACCTTCTGAATAGGAAAAAATATTTCATGTTACGAATCTGATAAAGGATTGATAACTAGGATCTATAGGGAACTCAAATTAATTAACAAAAAAAAGAGAGTAAACAATCCCATCTATCACTGGGCAAGAGACATGTTCACAGGTTTTTAACACAAATTCAATTACTTTAATAGGTATAGGACAACTTGGATTATGTATTTGTTCTTCCATCAACTCTGTCAGTGTGTGCCTTTTAAGAATTTTTAAAATTTCATTTGAATTATGTAAATTTTGTCATAAAACTTCAATATTCCCTATTCTTTTAATATCTGTTGATTTTCAGTGATCATTGCTGATATTGGTTATGTTTTTTTCTCTTCTTTTTTTAAATTTCAAAATATTAAGGGGGTGCAAATTTTTTTTGCTCTATGGATAATCTTGTACATTGCTAAAGTCAGGGCTATTAATGTGCCCATCACCCAGATAGTGTTCATTGCATGTATTA
>CAUYRH010123137.1:0-11459 GCA_963574655.1 Perodicticus potto
CCCCCCCCCCCCCCCCCCCCCCCCCCCCCCCCCCCCCCCCCCCCCCCCCCCCCCCCCCCCCCCCCCCCCCCCCCCCCCGCGTCTCACTATAAAATGAGCAATTGGCAAACGGGAACAGTTTGTCCCATGGTCTCAGGTGAATTCGTCAGGCAGAGAGCTGGAGCCAGAGATTTCTAGGAATGACAGCTTCAGCACATCCGTGAAATGATCCTACTTGCCAATTTCCTGTTTTTCCACGGGGACGTCTCAAGGGCTGGGGTCATGCAAACTCATTCCTGGCTTCTGAAGCATCAGGTAATGGCCACTGCCAGAGGCAGGATTCCAAAACCATTAGCCCACTGGCCTGCCCGCGTATGGAAAAGCCTAACATTTTGATCACACACCCCATCTCATGGCACGCTTGCCCGGTACTAAAAATGCATTGATGAAGAACGTATTGTAATAGGTCACTCAATGAAACATAGCCTGGGAGCACTTTAAGAAAAATGCCATTGACACAGAATTTGAACTCCCTTGAGAAAAACAGTATCTTAGACGTAGATTGTACAGAGTCTTGATTCCCGTGTAGAGTGTATACACACACTCCATATAGGAATCAAGACTCTGTAATTCTTAGTCTAAGGAATTCCCTGCTGATAGGAGACTATATATACACTAAAAATATATGAATGTATATATAGTATATGTATAGTGTATATATATGTATAGTGTATGTATAGTAAATGTATATATAGTATATGTATAGTGTATATATAGTCTCCTATCAGCAGGGAATTCCTTAGATTAAGAATTACTGGTCACACCAACCATGTTTCTATAAAAAGAAACATAGGGGCAGGGGAGGAAAAAAATCTCTCCCTCCCTGCTTTTTTCCCTCCCTTAAATATTTGCGTAAGAAATCATCATTGGTTCAGCTGCAGGTACCCATGTGCTGTGATGTGTTCAGAAAGAAAAAAAGAACAACAACTCTCCATTTAAACATGGATTTTAACCTTTCCACCTCAGCCTCTTACATTTTCTTTCCTTCCACTCAAAGCATTTAGGCAAATTAGGATGAGGTCCCTCCATAAAAATGCAAGGGGCTCAGTGAAACTTTCATGTCTAATTTATTCATGGAGGAGCGAGGTCTTGGCTGGCCGTGCTGTGCATCATTCTGTCAGAACGACTTTCTCTCTTGTTGAGAAGGGAGATGGAAAGACAGGAAATCGGCCGCTCCTGCTTCTTTAGTAATTGCTGTGAGAATAAAAACGCCTGCACCTTCTTGCTTCGTTTGCTGGGTGTGAGCAAAAGTTTTACAAACGAGGATGAACACTAAATAAGCATACGGATATATATATATGAGTATGAGTGTGTGGAAAAATATATGTGCCATACATATAATATTTATATACATAAATACATATCATAAATAATAAACATATTTTACATAATAAATACCTAATACACAGATGTATTTCATTTATGTGAATTTGTCAGTACTGTATAGATCCCCCATCAATTCAATGCACACAAAGGATGCAAAATATTTACAATAAGATAATATATACCTGAATTAAATTTCCTAAACCAAGCTGTTTTCAATTATATGTTGTTATATATCATTGCAGTTGTAGGCTCCTGTAAGCTTGATACTATGTACTGTCCACTTTGACAATTGCTGTTCCCAGGCATGAAGAATGAGCTCTCCGTGGCCCTCTGCGTTCCAGCAAACACGCGTGCACAGTCTGTGCGCACTTGAACGTGTACAACTTCAGAAGATTTGTTAGTCTTTTATTATCATTTTTATTAAATCATAACTTTGTACATTGATGCATTTATGGGGTTCAGGGTACTGCTTCAATATACAATGTGAAATGCTTACATTGAACTTAGTAACACATCCATCACAATTATCCTCATTTCTTAATAGTTTTGAAATGTACCATTGCGTCATGCACATTAGGTGAGGTCCTCCCAAATACCCTGACATTTGCACCAGGATGTTTATTTACTAGTCTTTTAAGGAGTCTTTCATTTCTCTCTCAAACTTGACCATAGTTCAGTATGTTTAATATTCGGTCTTGAAAGTTTATCATCTTTTCTCTTTTAAAGTCGTTTGCTTTTTGTTGTTGTTGTTTTCTTCCGTCCACTTTTGAATACATTTCCCATGTGGAGGCTTGTGGGCACAGAGGACAGTCTCGTCTCGTGAGAAACCTTATTCTAGTTGATGAATAGGTTGCTCAGTTTCGCCATTCCCACCCTAGCATTCAAATATTATCATCTTTTATACATGGGAGAAAGGGAGGGGCTGGAATCTGGCATTAGTTCTTTTAGTCGTCAGGAAATTACAAAATGTACACTTGCAAAGTAAGCAATTTTTGCAGTCTGCCTGCACATCCATCTTTTTAATGAGCCTTGTTTATAACCCAACGCCATGTTTCCAGTCACCTACCCTGTTTACATCTTTGGCCCCTTTAATTAAGAGAAGAACCAGTTAAAAGAAAGTAAGAAGAAATATTAATATGATCTGATTAATTCAGCTAGCAGGAGGTTACGGGGTACCAAGGTTATTATAACCTATAAAGGCAATGTGAATAAAGCTGTATCCATTTGTAATTTTATTAGGCAGAGCAAATTAGTGAGTCTGCATAGCAGTGACAAAAGACCCATTCCTATTCTCCCTTACCCCCTACTGCAAGGGCCAGGTGCCCAAAGTTAGGCTCCATATTAGGCAAATGAGATCTGATAAATCTCAGCTGCACATCTAATGAGACCCTCCAGAGCTGGTGTTGTGCTAATTTGGAAAGATTAGCTGGGATGTTTGTGTATGGCTGGTTAAAGCCCAATAAAATAACAGTGAGGCCCAGAAGTGGGGAAGCAAAACCCAGAAAGGGTTAAAGACAGAAATCACAACAGATAAGGTGAGATATAATTGATAATGGGCAAACCATTAGAAATAAACTATCAAGGGCAGGTTGAGGGGTGAAGCAAAAACTCTGTTTTAAAAGAAACAGCAGTCATATCTGCTTTCTTTATAACAATAAAAAAACTAAAGTCCACCTGTGTGGGCTTCCTGTCACCACCTCCCCCCTCCCCACTCGAGTTCCTCTGACCCCAAGAATCCACCTTTTGTCTAGTTTCATGGAGTCTAAGAAAATAGCAGGGTTTATTTCTGGCAAAGATGCAGTGCGCCCTTCCAAATTAAGGAAGGAGAATAAAAAATAAAATAAAGTAGGTGTGGTGATAGTTTCTAACCCTGATATTTTAATACCTGTCAAGAGGGGCAAATATCATGGTCTGGTCTGTGGGTTTTGAATAGGGAATTCACTGTATCAAAATCCTGTCTAGATAAATTTTCCTGGGCCTCCAATGTGCAAATTATAATGTCCTTTGTCTTGCTTTATCTCATCAATCCTTTTAAAGTCTAATTTCAGACTTGCTGCTTATCTGGTATTTGTTCTGTCTTGGCTTGGCATATAAGGATCCCATCCTTGCCTGGCCTGTTCCTGCATTCTCTGCCATGAACTAGTTTCTGAGAACTTGGTCTCCCATTCCTCTATGGTCCATAACTAGGTTTCTATTTAGCCACAAGTAAACTCCATTCTATTCTAATACTTCAAATATAATGTGATAGCCCTTATTTTGGTATATATCCTGAGCGTAGATATAAATCCCTAAGGACCCATCTGAGATGCTCACCAACTTCGAGTTAGAAAATTAGCCTTTTGGCATTAATATAGCATTCCATCAAGTGTAGTCTTTACAATAGGAATAATCGTATATCAGAATGCTGTGGCAATATAATTATTAATAAAACAGATGACTCAAGAAATGATGGAAAAATGAAGAGTAAACAGGCACTCCAGTGACCAAAATATTTAAATGCTTTAAGTTACATTAAGAGCAAGTGTAAAATATATTTTAAAACTGACAACAAATAAAATAAATCCTCCTTGGCTCATTAGAAAAATCATTTCTGCTATGGTCTGAATTTTTTGTCTTTCCAAAATTCATATGTTGAATGTCAACTGCGATGCGATAGTGTAAAAAGGTAGGACCTTTGGGAGGTCAGTGGCCTTATAAAAGAGACCAGAGTCATCTTATTAGCCTCTTCTACCTTAAGAGGACATGGACAAGGGGTCATCCTACAGGAACAAACCCTCACCAGATACCAAATTTGCTGTTGCCATGATCTTGGACTTCTCAGCCTCTAGAACTGTGAGCAATGCATTTTGGTTATTTATAAATTATTTAGTGTATGGCACTTTTTAAAATTAAATCATAGCTGTGTAGATTAATGCAGTCATGTGGTACAATGTGCTGGTTTTATATACAATTTGAAATATTTTCATCAAACTGGTTAACATAGCTTTCATGGCATTTTCTTAGTTATTGTGTTCAGACATTTATATTCTGCATTTAGTAAATTTCACCTGTACCCTTCTAAGATGCATCAGAGGTGTGGACCCACCAATTACCCTCCCTCCACCCATTCCCCCTCCCTTCCCTTGCCCCTTTCCCTATATTCTTGTGCTGTAATTGGGTTATAGCTTTCATATGAAAGCTATAAATTAGTTTCATAGCAGGACTGAGTACATTGCATACTTTTTCTTCCATTCCTGAGATACTTTGCTAAGAAGAATATGTTCCAGCTCCATCCATGTAAACATGAAAGAGGTAAAGTCTCCATCTTTCATGGCATTTTTATTATAGCAGCCTGAACAGACTAAGACAACTTCTCAGAAAAAAAAAAAAAAAATATATATATATATATATGTATAGGGAATCAGTAAGACAGAGCATTCTTTTACAATATTCTTTCAGCACTAACTACAACACAGTATCAAAACCCTGAAAAAGTCAAAATCAATCAATTAATCATTCAATGCCCTCTCCTTATTCCAAACGTACTTCTAGAGTTTAAAAAATTTACCTAAGGGTGGCGCCTGTGGCTCATGTAGTAGGGCGCCAGCACCATATACCAAAGGTGGTGGGTTCAAACCCAGCCTTGGCCGAACTGCAAAACAGAAAAATAGCCGGGCGTTGTGGTGGGCGCCTGTAGTCCCAGCTACTCGGGAGGCTGAGGCAAGAGAATCGCTTGAGCCCAAGAGTTGGAGGTTGCTGTGAGCTGTGTGATGCCATGGCACCCTACTGAGGGCGATAAAGTGAGACTCTGTCTCTACAAAAAAAAAAAAAATTTACCTAAAAGTAAACGTGTGTGGGCCATGGGAGGGGATTCTGTGATGAATGCACTTAACTACTTCCCAAACTCAGTGTGATTTTTACTCCGGAGTGATTCTCTCTTTATTTAAAAAGAAAATTGTTTTGTTCACCATGACAACTTTTCCAGTGAGAAAATATCATGAAAATTTTTATATTTATGTGAAATTTCAATGGCCTTTTGATCCAATCTGCTTTTGTCTTTCATTGGTTAGATGAGAAATGGTTTTAAAAATGTCCTTACTAGCAGAGATGAAGCATTAGTCAGAAGCAGCTAATATCAAAGCAGAAACTCAGGAACTCTCCTTGAAGCCAAGTAAATTTTCAGATGTATTGCATGTACAACTTGGGAAAATGATCTGTGGTTTTTAATCAGGTCCTGTCCTTCTTTTTATTCTAATTCCACACCCCTCGGGAGAGAACACTACTGGAACATTAGTTGGTTGTGAGCTTATTCACTGGTCAGAATCCTATTTCTGCCACTAGGGCGATGTGTATTTGGGCAACTTCCACAGTCTCTTTTTGCTTTAGTTTCTTCATTTGTATAAGGAAGAAAATAACGGCAGCAGCACCTAGCTTTTGGGGTTATTTTGAGAATTAAATTAGTATATATAAATCACTTACAAAAGCATTTGACATATGGCAATACTCAATAAATGTCAGTTCTAATGATCATTTGGCCTTACATTTGGGTGATAGTTTTTATAGTATGTCAAGAATAGTCTTGTTCACCTTGTCCAGAAGCTCTGCCTAAAAAGAGAGACCCAAGATACGAACATCTTCTACATTTGATAGGTTTATCTCACACCATATTACAATAATAGTAAAATATTTATGTTAGTGTCTGTTATGTACAACAGGGGTCCATGAATATCTGTGACCTTATCTTTTCTCATTCAAACAAAATGCAATTGTGGGTGTCAGTATGTTGAAGAAGCAGAACTTTAGGAAAATGGGAGCTGCCCTCTTTTAAGCAAGTTTCTGCATTCTTAAATAGTGATCCACAGCTCATTGGATTGCAGTAATTATAGTGAGATAAAGTGTAAAGATATTGGTAGTCAATAAATGATCATTTTTCTCAATGGTTATTATTTGCAGAAAACTTTACCCAGATGGTTCTCATAAGCAGAAAAGATTTAGAGGAACTGTGCATTGGCAGTGGTGCATCGATAGGAAGGGTTCTGTGTCTGAGCTCACACTCAGGGCAATTAGCCTCTGAACCACGAGCAACATCTGCTTATACACTGTGCGGGGAGGTGTTAGGCCTTTTCCACGTGGTCTCTAAGGCAAGGGTCTTTTCAAAGGAAGTTGCCCATGGATTTATACAGAAATTGGATTAAGACTACAGTCTCAGAAAAACAATTTTGAATGAATAATATAAAATACATGTCAAAAACACAAGCATAAAATATTAACAAGATAAACTCAGGGTACTATAATATGTGGTTTTTTAACATATTAAATAACAAAATTTTGTGGCCGGCCTAATGATGACCATCAGGCCAGAGACACAGCAAGCACTTATTAGATATGGAGGTAGCTGTGACCTGTACCACCCTGGGAACCACTGTATGCTAGGCCTTGGGGATAAATCTTAAGTATCAGTAATAATTGTTATGATGTGTTGTCCACATTGATAATGAGAGAAAATGCAAAATTTCTGTTTAAAACTACTGAAAATAAAGATGCAATTTTTGTCTATTAAATTTCATAGCCCCTTTACTCCAGAACCCTAGATAAAGGATCTCTCTTTTAGAACCCTGAGAATCCCTGGTCTAAAATTTAAAATCTTGTTTCACATATTCAGGTTGTATGTTATATTTTTCTGTAATCACGCTCCCTGTTTGCTGTTCAGCACATACACTTCCATTTTATGAAGTCCATAAAGCCATTACTAAATATAAAGTATAAATGTCTTAACACAATAACTAAGAAAATAACAGGAAAGCTATGTTAACCAGTTCGATAAAAAATATTTCGAATTGTATATAAAATCAGCACACTGTACCCCATGATTGTATTAATGTACACAGCTATGATTTAATAAAAAAATAAATAATAAATAAATAAAGAGTCCAATTCTTACAGATTTTTGTGGATACTTTGATTGTTCCACCTACCTAGGAGTCAGGTTGACATCATAATTATTATACGATTTCTGTTTCCAGTGGATAGGAGTATCTTGGAATACATTTTAGAATTTAAATGATAGTCAAATTTGAAGGTAGATACAAGAGAATTCATACTAAGTTGTAACAATGTTTTTAAAATAAAATGTTTTGAGAACAGTCATAAAGCAGGAAGGGTTTTAAGTCTTTGGAAACCTCATATCCAATTGCACAGAGTGAAAAGATTAAAATAAACTTTGGATAAGATTGCAGACTGAAGGATACTTAATTCAACCTAAATTTTTATGGCTTTTTGACTTTGACCCATATTCTTGGATAAATGTAATAATTCATTCTCCTAGATATGAAACAATTCCTCACAGTGGTGGATTAAAAGTCCAGGGAGAATATATATAGCTGGGTGTATCAAAACCACTTTATTCAGGCTGCCATGTATCTGCAAAAAAGGGAAATACAATTTAGATTAGGAACCCATTGTAAAGACAGGATACAGGTCTAAATTGGTGCTTTACATATTTACGAAGGTTTTGCATATGATTTGCTCTCCATGGAAGAAACACGTCCAAAGGAATAGTGTTAAAATAAAACCGTGTTCCTTGCCTACATCTTTTGGTGCTGATTGAAAAAGAACTCAAGATAAGAGTCTGCTAAATCCAACCTCTCATAAGCAGACACGCTTGTAGCTCTTCCTGGCTTATTTATACTTGCAATACGGAAAAGATTAATCGATTGTTCAATAAATTATCACTTTACAGATCGGTTTAGTCTCTTAAACAAACTACCAATCACCTTGTTAACATGTAGATGTAAATGAATTGTTTTCAATAGGATAATAGGCCATCCCGTATGTAGGTGTGGCAATTAGATTATTGATTTTAGGTAAATGTCTAGTTAATTATGCAATAGGCTTTATTTCTTTTGTTAATTAAGCTACTGCTCTTTTAAGTCAATAAGCTATAGCCTCAGGAGAAATGAGAAGTTTCCCTTTAGAAGAGCCCAAGTTTCTCAAAAGGGGGCAAATGTGGGGCCCTTCTTCTTTCTTCAAAACATAAATGAAGGGGAATTTATAAGAATTAATTGCACTTCCAGTTTATCCATCATCCATTTCTAGAGTCAAGATTAAACAGAAATCGGAATAGAAACACCTCCTTGAAAAGAAACCACTAACCTATCATTTATTAAGCAGCCTAAGAGAAACTCGACCTTCCTTTTAGCAATCTCCGCACAGGATTCCACTTCTTCACAAATGGTGTCATTGTCTTTCAGGTATTAACCATTAACCTGATCTAGCAGAAAGAAAGGATTGTTTCCAGAATTGTCCTAGAACACAGGGTCAATACAAGCAGACATTCTTACCAGCATGGCTCATCTTACCTCCTTAATTTTGAGCAAAGATTGATACATAAATGTTGATTTTTTTCTTTCACGACTTGGGATTTGTTATTTTTGTTTGTTTAGCTTTTAGGGGGCTGAGCTTCAGTGAGGGGAATGATATAAGTACGAGATATACTATACCTTGCCTCCTAGAGTCTGAGCGTTGCTGTACCCCTTACTCTGATTTCATAACTTGGTGAGCATTCTGACCCATTAATTTATTCCAGATTTTGCATTGTCTACACTGGCTTCAGTGCTAAAGTCTCACACATGTCTTCTTGCAAAACTTCTTTTTTTGCATGTAGTATAATAGATGCACAATATTACCCAAATAAGTGAATGGTGAGGCGGCGGGGAGCCAAATTGTGTATTTGGGAAAGGTTTATGCAGGAAAGCTGCTAACTGTCAGCCAATATTAATGTGGATTTTTTGTTTTTTTGAGGCATTGATCTAAGAGAAACCTCCAGAAATAATTATTATAATAATATCACCAATATTTATTGAGCACTTACTATTTTCTAGACATCTTGCAAAGATAAATGGCAGGTGTTATCTCATTCTTCTTGGTAATATTTTGCAATATATACATTATTTTCTTCATTTTACAGATGGAGAAAGTGAGGCAAAGAATCCAATGTCACACACGGTAACTAAGGGATAGAACTAGAATTCCCACTCAGGAAATATGACCTCAGAATGTGTATGTTTAACAGCAATCTGATACACAGAACCCTTTGACACTACTGATTATTCTTTGTGGACCAAATGGCTGATTAGAAGAATCAAAGTATCAAAAGGGTATCCAACTTGCCTAAGTGACCTGGGATCTCTTGGTGAAAATAACAGTCAATATGTAATAAGAGCTTATTTATTTCACTTATATTTTACTCCACATGTAGTAAGAGCTTATTTATTTCACTTATTTATCTCACTCAACTGGCAAAAGTTTGAAGCAACCAAGATACCATAAAGTTCATGAAGTGAACATAGGGACTGTTGTTTTATCAATCATAGCTCAACCTCTCAAGAGGGGGATGGCATTGTTTGAAGCAGATTGGCTGGTGCTGGCCACAGGATCACTTGTGAGACAAAGTCAGCATCCCTTTTTCTGCTAATGATTTTAGCACTAGAAACATGAATAACACATCAATAAAAATTCCTTTCTCCTGACCAAATTGCTTTCTCATAGCATAGCAGTAGCAACAAAGCAAATACACATTACATTCTTATTTGAATATTCCCCAATTAGTGTATAATAAAGTTGGACTTAGTCCTACTGACCACAGAATGACTTTCATTGCTTCTTCAGAATTAGGGTACTTCCTTTTATGGCAAAAATTATAATTATCCGAAGAATCCTAAACTGTACTTGTTAAAAAATATTCCTCATAGAGACAAGTTGGTAAAAGTTGTGCTGGTGTTTGCAGGAAGCCTGTTATACATAATTTTCTGAAGCTGTTTTCAATCATGCAAATGATTTTTTCCTTTGCAATATGCTAATGCAATCTGATTTATTTCAGTTGTAAAAGTTAATTACAATGTGTTTGTGAGTCCCTAAAGATGATGTATTAAATGTTTATAACCAGGATTATTAAAATGTCCTGTCTCGATTACAGAGCTTCTCTTTCAAACACTAGAACTAATTGTAGCCTTAAATCACAACAACCTCACCGTTAAAATTAACACAAGGGCAACATTGCATAATTTTAATTAATTTTAATTTGGCCAGAGCAAATTAATTTTTGTTTTCTAGAAGGACAGCTAAACTCTTTTGTAGCCAACTCCCACTGAACGTGGAGTTCATAAACTTCTCTTCTTCCTGGCATTTTCATTCCTCTGAGGATGGTGCTGTGGGATCGAATCTTTCTTTATATTTTGGTTCCAATTTGCATATCTACTCTTCTCCCCTTCTCTTTGCATGTCAGTAAGAAAATAAAACTAGAATGGAATGTATACAGTTCTGTGGTACTTCCAAATTTTTCACTGGGAGTTTCATAATCTTCTTAACCCAGGTCTTCGTAGGTAATAATGTTCAGAGCCCAGGAGAGGTGTACTGTGAAACTTTTATGTTTAGCACCCATTAAAAAGCTGCCAATTCAATGAGGAAAAGACTCCCTATTTAACAAATGGTGCTGGGTGAACTGGCTGGTGCCCTGTAGAAGACTGAAACTGAACCCACACCTCTTTAACTAAGGTAGACTCTCACTGGATTCCAGATTTAAACTTAAGACATGAAACTATAAAAATACTAGAAGAAACTGCAGAGAAAACACTTGAAGAAATAGGCCTGGGTGAATTTTTTATGAGGAGGACCCCCCCACCCCGGGCAATTGAAGCAACACCAAAAATACATTACTGGGACCTGATCAAACTAAAAAGCTTCTGTACAGCCAAGAACACAGTACATATAGCAAGCAGACAGTCCTCAGAATGGGAGAAGATATTTGCAGGTTATGTCTCCGACAAAGGTTTAATAATCAGAATCCACAGAGAACTCAAATGTATTAGCAAGAAAAGAACAAGTGACCCCATCTCAGGGTGGGCAAGGGACCTGAAGAGAAACTTCTCTGAAGAAGACAGGTGCACGGCCTACAGACACATGAAAAAATGCTCATCATCCTTAATCATCAGAGAAATGCAAATCAAAACTACTATGAGATATCATCTAACTCCAGTAAGATTAGCCCACATCACAAAATCCCAAAACCAGAGATGTTGGCGTGGATGTAGAGAAAAGGGAACACTTCTACACTGCTG